>VUQS01010406.1:15164-26328 GCA_015108495.1 Heterochromis multidens
TGTGACATGGTGCGTTACCCTACTGGAAGCAGCCATCAGAAGATGGTACACTGTGGTCATAAAGGGATGGACATGGTCAGCAACAATACTCAGGTAGGCTGTGGTGTTTAAATGATGCTCAGTTGGTACTAAGTGGCCCAAAGTTTGCCAAGAAAATATCCCCCATACTGTTACGCCACCACCAGCAGCCTGAACTGTTGATACAAGGCAGGATGGATCCATGCTTTCATGTTGTTTACACCAAATTCTGAACCTACCATCTGATTGTTACAGCAGAAATCGAGACTCACCTATTGTGGTCTTTTGCTGCTGTAGCCCATCTGCTTCTAGGTTGTGCATTCAGAGATGCTCTTCTGCATACCTTGGTAGTAACAACTGATTATTTCAGTTATGAGTCAATATTTGATTATTTGAGAGTTGCCTTCCTGTCAGCTCAAAGCAGTGTGGCCATTCTCCTCTGACCTCTGACATGAACAAGGCATTTTCACCCAGAGAACTGCTGCTCACTGGATATTTTCTCTTTTTCAGACCATTCTCTGTAAACACTAGAGATGGTTGTGTGTGAAAATCCCAGCAGATCAGCAGTTTCTGAAATACTCAAACCAACAACCATGCCACGTTCAAAGTCACTTAAATCATCTTTCTTCCTCATTCTGGTGTTCAGTTTGAATTTTAGCAAGTTGTCTTGACTACATGCCTAAATGCACTGAGTTGCTGCCATCTGATTGGCTGATTAGATACTTGTGTTAACAAAATAACAAAACTAGTACTGACCTAATAAAGTGGCCAGTGAGTGTACATTTCCAATAGGACTTTGAAAAATGTTACAGAACCAAACAGGTTTCCAGTAGAGTGGGGAAAAAATAAAACACTCTTACAGGATTTTAGGAATCCTAAAGGAAAAGGTAAAGGCTGTAGACTCTGACACTGCAAAAAGAAATTATGTTTATCTCAAGATGATTAAACTTCATTTTTTTTTTCTTGAATTAAAGATTAATAATCTTGTCACACACCAAATGAATGTCCATTATAAGACTGGTCCCATGGTAAATTAAATGAAAGTTGTTTTTTTAGCTCCAGTTGATGCCAGTTGATGAGGAATAAGGCCGATAAGTGAGGCGAGGAATATGAAAATCTGGTTTTAAACATCTTTAACTTTTAAGACGATTTACACAGGTTGAACTAAAACCCTTTACTAATTTAGTTATGAACATATCAAATAATCTTTCCTTTACCACAGTGGCAAAGCAAAGGTTTTAACATTGCTTAACCTAAAACTTAATTCACAGCCTGTTTGGCATGAAGATAAATGACAGAAAGCTCAACAAAAGTCTGCAACATTTGAGCAGCTTTTATAGTCAATTTGTGGTTGGCTCACTGCAGATATAAAAGTATAATGAGCCTCCACTTAACGCCATGCGGCTGGAGGCAAGGTCAGGCGGGCTCTAGGTTAACGCTTCCTGTCAAAAAACTATAAATATTCAAATTACTGGAGAAACTGGTAGCATAAAACCTAAAGATTTTTCAGGTTAAGGCTCTTCTTAGGTGTTCTCAGCCAGCATGTATTGAAGAACTCAATACCCTCATTATCTTTCATATGCAAGTGCCACCCTCCCACAACAAAGGCTTCTTCTCTTTTTCACACCATCCTAATCCTGCTGCTCAGCATGTCTGAACATCCCCCCCAGCTGATCCAATCGCCTCACTGTTTCCCGTCCAACGGCGCCCTGAGGGAGACACTCAGAAACACCACTGATCTGTTCCCATGGAGGAGAAACTAAACAGAGCCACAGCAACACTGGGACACTTTAGTGTTAGGAGATCAACAATGAAGGAAGAAACAGCTGCTGGAAAAAACAACATCGGGATATTTTTTTATGAAATGTAACGTCAGGAAATCTGTGAAGTATAACACCAAACTGTCAACAGAGGAAGGCAGACAATAGTGAACATGACTATACTCTTCATGCATGAAAAGTAAACCTGCGAAGGAGTTTTTCTTTGACTCAAGTTGTCATTATTCAAAAATGCTTAAATTTGGACTGCGGTGTGAAGACTCAGCAGCCCGATAAATCATGCACAAACACATTTAATCAATTCAGCTCTTAAAAACGGACTAAAATATCCTAGAGCCAAAAAATTTTAAAAACAGACACACTTTCAAACTTGAATTTTAAGTTTTTCCCTGCATGAGCATGCGCAACTTTGAGATTGCCTTTGGTCAATTAAAAGTTTCACATTTCACATTTGATTTAGGTGGACGGAAACTTTGGTGTTTTCTTGGCAAATATTTATTATTAATAATAAGCAAATAATTAAAAAGTTAAGCATGTTATCACAATGCTACTATAGTTTAGAAAATAGCTGAGATAAACATTTGTCTTTAAAAGTGCATTAGGTAACATTTTCCATGTATTAAACACTTTTTATTACCAATATATGAACAGATTTTACCATAACTTAAAAAATGAGACCATCCCTGATCAATTTCTATGTGGAAAAACTGCAAAAATCCAAAGGATGTGAAGCTATTCCCACCTGACAGTGAGCAAGACCAGCTAATGTTAGAAATGCCAACATTAGAAATATTTAGAAATCAAGTCCATCAATCACAAACTGATTCCCAGCACAATAGACTCCAACACAAACTCCACACAAGGACAAAAAACTGACAATGGTGTGTCTTCACATAGGATTTTGTTAGTGACAGTATTTCAGCAAGCAAGCTCACTTTTAGCCAGCTAGCCAAGATTAGTTAGGAAAATACAGTTTTATCTAATGAAGCTTGTTTGACCAAACAGGAATTTGATCATCAGTGTAAAACTACAGTCAACATCAACAGGATATTCAGTTCATGGAGGGATCGTTTTGTGTTCAGGATCAATTCCGACAAACTCTGGCCATTTTCAAATTACTTTATCAGTTAATATCATACCAAACTAACTGATACATACAAAATATACAAGCTATACATGACAGTTCATACACAATATAGCATAACAGTATAGGACAGTTTGTGTTTGTCATGTCAAAGTTATGTAGTTTCTTTAAATCTTATTAAACCAACTAATTCATCATGAAAACCATCAAATACCACCAAGGATCCAACATTAAACACTGGTCTAATAATCACTTTGTATGTAGGATGATTATATTACTCTATGTTCATAATGAGTCAGTTCCTGATATCTGTCTCAGCAGGAAAACAGAGTTGATAAGTGCCTCCAACAACCTTAATTAGACATAGGTCGTTTCTCAATATGCGTCCTTGTGTGTTTTTGTGGACTTGTAAAACTTCATCAGTTGCTACCAATTCAGAGTACATTTCAAGTCAAGTATTCTCAAAATGCCCAGATGTGTTCTCGTTTTTTAACTGCTACATTTTTAATTACTACTACTTAAACTATTTTTTTTAAATCTATTTTTTAAAGAACTATGGTAATTTTCTTCCATTGTAAATATTAATCATAGTGAAATTAAGGGGGAAAGACACACTGCTGTTCCAATTGTAGAATGACCGTGCTGCATCGTCCTGTCCTCGGAAGTCTGGATTCCTGAGTAAACTTCCTAAGTGCAAACTACCAAGTACACAAGTATGAACTTGGCGTACTTGGCATTGAGAAACAGCCATATTCTTGTTCACATGCAGAAATAATCTATGATCCTCTCTGATCACCCCCAGCTCCAACAACATTTGGGATCATGGCACATCAATAGGAGGTTGATTGTGCTTGCAGGGTTTCAAACGGGATGAACCATGGCCATCAGCTACAATCAACATAATTATTTCTAGCTCCACTGCTTCAGATACAGAGATGGATGAGAACAATTTTTTTAATTTCCATTTTTCCAATTGAATCCGTTTTTTCCTCAGCCTGCTGATGCTGTAGGGAGAACTAAAGAAAAAGAAGCAAAAAACACTATTTACACCTTAAACTGAAGTGGCAAGAGCTTGAATTGTTTTGGAAACCTGACAGCCCAAAACTGAAACACAATCAGTCCTTCACAGGTATTGATCTCAAAGAGCCAAGGTTGTTCAAATGATGGAGGGTGTTCCATCACGTGAACCTTCCAAACTAAAAGGACGAGACATATTTGAAAATGCTGTTTGGCTCATCGATAACAAGGTCGACGTTGGCTTGAAGTCTCACATATGCAAGATTTATGATTCTGGGTTGTCTGTTTGACTTTGGCCACAAAGAGTAAAGGATTGTGGGTATGCAACCATTGCAGATGTGCTTGTATTCAGTCCTCAAAACCAACAGCAGATAGTCTGACAGTGGTGCCACTAAGCGTAGGTAGAATACTGACTGGTATGAACTAAAAGGAACAACAAAAATGCAGATGAAAAACACATCAAAAGCCCAAAAAAGCAAAAACAGTGGCTGCCATGGACAATTTTTTTTATTGTTTTTAACACTCTTTCACTTCACTACAAAGACATTATTTGTCTATTCTGATTTCTGTGTTCTCTGCTAAACCAAAAGCCTTGGTTATCCTGGATAAACCTCCATTTTTACTATAAATGTGACCATAATTTACAAAATAAGCGCCATGTTTGTTTCAGCGTGATCTTAAACTAGCAATTAAGCCCATAAAGTCATAAGGAAAGTATTTACTGAGGTCACATAGCAAAGGCGGTCTATGGTTTTCTCACAGACTTCTAATCAACTGGAACTTTTTGCAACTAGGAGTCGACCCCTGCAAGCAGTTTAAAAGATTTCACTAGCTTTTCTGTCCATCCTCAGGATCGAGGTACTACCATGCCGAGAATTTTAATTGCCGTACAAAACTAAATGACTATTATTTGTGTTGCATTTTTGGTTATTTAAATAGATTCAAACAATCACCTAAACTGAGGGGTAGCAGTGAATTATTATTATCATTATTTGACATTTTGCTCAGTTAAAATTAAATCATGTTACTTATTAATCTTAATCAAATAGTTGTTTGGTGAATGAAAGAGTACTCCGCCAAGAGATATCCAATCTGGTGGGAAGTTTTTTAAATTCTTTATGAAAAGAAGAACAATCAAGTGCAACTTCACATTGTTAAAATTCTGGCTGATTTCACATTCAAGATCTTCTTCGGCCACATCTAGACAGCTTCCAGTATGAAGGCTATGTTCATTGGACCTCAAACTTACAGACAGCAAGCATTGACTCCTGTTTCAAAGTGACCCAAATGTCATGTGGAGGATATTCGCTAGTGATCAGAGCTGATTCTCCAGCAACAAATAATCAGTTTAATCAGTTGAAGAGTCCAAAGGCAGAGCGTCAAGTGAGGAGCAAGACCAGGCGTATGATCATCGCTTTTCCAACAGTCATCAGGTTGCGCACCACGAGTTCGTCCCTCAGGGTAATTCGGTCAACGCGGACTTCTGCTGTAACTTTCTGAAGCATCTGATGAAGAACTGTTGTGCATGCCGGCTCACAGCCAACTGAAAACACAGTTCAAGTTTTTCTTGCACACACCAACACAGTCTTCACTCACCACCTGGACTACTCGCCAGAGCTGATTCCATACGACTTCCCACTTCACAAAAATGAAAATGATTTAGATTTAGATTACAGCTGACTGACTTGGGCACGAGTCCCAGGTTTGAGTCCAAGCACTGTTTTTTCCCACATATTTCCTGTCTTTAACTGTCTAAAACAATAAGACTCTCTATAAATATTACTTTCAAAACAAATGGGCAAAATGCAGCATTTATGAGGAATCACCTCAGCAATGTGCCACTGGAGTACGAGGTTTATTTCAGTTAAAATTATTCCCAGTCCAGTGTTGCTTGTTTTAAGCTAAAACCTGGAGCAGAAGTGAGCTACAGCCTTTACTCAGCCTGCCCAGCCTCCCCAGCCGCACCTGTCAGCTCCAACAACAAGCCGCAACCCTCTGAACAAACATCTGGCTCTCAGCACCCTGCAGGTCTCAGCTCACTGTTTGAGTCTGTACACTAATTAGTTTGACTCTGTGCACCTATCATCTCTGCTGGACACTGAAATGCCGCAGAGGAAGCTCTGACACAAACACCACCATTCCTGCAGCTTCTCAGACTTCTGCTGCTCAAGCAGGTACAAGAAACAGCAAATACAACATGAGAGTTCAACAAGATGAACCTGTTTGTGACGAAAACTCAATGACCTCCAAACAACACCACACTAAAGCTATAGTGGACAATAAACAGATGAACACGGCTTAAAAACCATGAACTTACTGAAGTACAAAAGCCAACAGTGGTGGTATGAAGCAAGTCAAACTGCATGGGGCTTCTTGTTTTTTTTTTTTTTAAAGTTCAAAGTGTAGGATTACAGTGCATCCTATGACGAGTAATCATTCCTATAGGGACTGTTCTCCAAGTCTGCATGATGATGAGATTTATGTCACTCATACCCAAGCAGTCCTTCATGTAATCAGGGACAAAGAGCATTTTTCTGATGCTAGCACTATTATCTATTATTACACTATTATCACTATTATCCCAATGCAGAGCTGTAATACAGTGGCCCCGAAGTGCAAAACACACCAGCAATAACAAAAACAAAACAAAACATGGGGACAGCGTTTGATTTTGAATGACGTTTTGAACCTGACAAAGAAAACTGGATTATTTATTATTTTTTAAGTGCTCTTGAGCAATAGTCCTCCAGGCTTTCTGAAGGTCTTTCAAAGTGTTTCTTTGGACTTTGGCTGCTTTTTCACTCATTTTCAGTCTAGTCCTTGTACCTGACCATTTTCAGAGGAATATTTTTGTTTGTTAAACCACTTAACTCTGACCTATGAATCATTCAAGCATAAAAAAAAGCTCCAAACTCAAGGCATGAATCAGTGTTGTGTCTACACATAACAGACAACTTAGCAAAGAACCAATTTTAAATTGTATCTTTAGGCACTTTGATATTAGCAGCCTGTCACAAAAACACATGATTTGTTCCCATTTCTTTAGTTGAATCTATGGAAAATACCAAAGGTAACACAGTTTGACAGTCATAAAATAATATTTTGCACCAACAAGGTGATTTCCAAAGAGCTATTAGCAGAAATCTTGGGATATCTCTGCATGGTGTGCAGTTTTTCCTTAAAAAATCTGAGGAAACTGGACAAGTAGAGGGACAAAAAAGAAGTGGTAGGCCTAAGAAACTATCTACAGCAGATGAACAGTATTTCATCAGAAGTGGTCTCAATGGAAGGTTGCCTGTCAAGAAGTGAAGTGAAAAAGAGAGAAAGGGCTGAGATAAACACACAATCATGGATTGGCCTCCCCAGAGCCTTAACATTATTGAAGCAGTGTGGGATCATCTGGACAGAGAACAGAACAAAAGGCAGCCAACATCCAAAGAAGTCCTTCAAGAAGCCTGGAGAACTATTCCTGAAGACTACTTAAAGAAATTACAAGACCAAATGTTGACCCTCAAGTTCATTAGAAGTGTACAAACTCTGTTTTTGTCTTATATACTGTATTTCCATGTGTGTCTCAATAATTCACTGCACCTATTTCCCATTTTCCAAGCAAAATATAAAAAAATGAAGGATGGCACAAGACTTCTGCACAGCACTGTTTTCCAAGCTGATTTTAGACAAACCAAGTAGCATGTATCTGGGTATCTATAGAATGTCTACCAGTATGTTGTGTATGTGTGCAGAGCTACATCTGCTATGTGTAGATTTACAGCACTGCACTGGATGACACATTTTATGTCACACCATCTGTTTAAGGGCTTTACCTGAACTCATCTCCCCTTCATCTGAATGACTTTCAAGAGAAAGAAAGCATCGCCTTAAACTGTGTGTGGAGGTTTACAATTGGAAAACAAATTCCCTACAGGGTTTGTCTTGAACTTGCATAGTTTTCGTTTTGTTTAGATACCCTCTTGCAATGTAATTTTTCTTTAGTTGAACCATCAATCCATTAAAATCTCAGTGGGGGTGTGCAAAAAGGCAGAGATTGGTTAGGATGACACCATACTACTCTAAACACCCCCCACCTTAGGCTCAATGGAGCATTTCAAGACACAGCTGGGATCTGCAGGCCATAATCTGGGGATTTCAGTTGGCAGTCAGGTGTGAAGTGTCTGACAGACAGAGAGGTCAGTTGAAACGGCAGGGAACCAATATCACTGCCCACTATTACGCTAAACACAGAGGGGGGACATCTGCAACAAAACAGCAGGAAAAGCTGTGGTGATCAGAGAGAAGAAGAAGTCACAACACGCTTATCAGAATGTAAGCCTTACACAACAGATAAGAAACACTTATAAAAATAAACTGTATAGAGTAGAAATAGTGCTCGACATAGTGCATGTATTATTTTGCAGTGCAGTTGCAGTAATTCACAGAACCACATTGTTCATATATACATACAGGACTTGGGGTTTTTTTTTATTTATTCAGAAACATTTTTATAATATATTCATATATTCATTGTATTCAATATCTGCACAGGTCTTACACATCTGTGTACTTTGAATACAGATTTATGACTTCAAGGTTCAGTGCATTAAGAAACCAGTGCATTTTAAAATGGAGCTCTTCATACGTGCATGGATATTTCAGCTAATGGACAGTTATTCTTCCATGTCCATGACCAACCTGTTCAACAGCCATTTAGTTGGAGAATATTTGAATGGCGAGAGTTATTTATCAGACCTGATGGCTAATCAGACAATAGCTGTGATTTTGAGACCTGTCTGACACAAACAACTCTCCACCGTATTTTTCTACACAAATGAACAGAGAGCGTCTCGCCAGGCTCTATTCTTTGCTGCTCTTTTTCTCACACACACACTAAAGCTCTGTATTTTCCTCCTAATTAGAAGGCAAACAGGATCAGATGGATGATGACAAATGAAACTCCAAACAGCTGTCACTGCAGATAGAGCACCTTTATTGGAGCTTTCCAATTGCAGCAAAGCAACTGTTAACAGTGGGGTTTTTTTGTTTTTTTGTTTATTGTTGTTTTTTAATTCATCCAAATCCATCACATGAGGACAATGACAGAGGATCATTGGAATGTTTTTTTCTCTGAAGAAGTTCAAGTTATTCAGATTATCAGTGCTTTCAGTGCATGGAAATATATAGATGGTAAATAACATTGTGAATTCATGACTATTCTCTCAGTCCTACACTACTTACTTATTTAATTTAATGGATATCTTGCTATGATAATGGTGGGACATTTCACCCTTGAAATCTAAAATCATTCTGAAACAACTTGTTAGAGATACATGTATTTTTGGCTGATTTTGCTTTATCATGCATAGCTAACTAGATAATAAAGCTAATGTTACCCTGTGTTAAAATTGTCTGTGTGTAACTTTTGGATATTTGTAGATGACTTGTACAAACCTTGTAAAGGGTCTCTTCTACATTACAAGCTGAGTGAGGCTAAACAGTTCCCTGGCAAAAGGTACAGCTAACAAGTTTTTGTGGTAAAATTATTATGAAAAATGTCACCCTTAATTTCAATTCAATTCAATTTAATTCAATTTTATTTATATAGCGCCTGTACAAGTGGGACAAAGGGTTAGATTTTATTAGAGCCGTGGAGAATTCAGGCCAATATTTTGCTTGAATATATTGAGCTACATTGAAATATTTTGTTATGATCTTTAATTTGCCGCATTGGTAATGTTTGATTTTGATAATTTAAGTTTAACATATTGTGCTCCATTATTTTTGTCCTGCTGTTGTGAATCTGTGGTAGGTAGATATAGTAAATTGGTGTGTGTAGTTGGGCCACCATGTGCTGATTAAAAGTCAGACAAGTAAGCAGGATATGGAGCAACAATTTTCTGACTGTCGTAGTTTATAGTTGATTTACATATAATAATAACAGGAATAGGTAACCTTGTAATTGTCCGTTTTGTGTGAAATAAATAACCTTTTTTTCTTTTTTCTTTTTCTTTTTACCTTCGTCTCATTTTTTTTTTTTATCACTGAATGGCATGCAAGCTGCCTCCTAAAAAACATGAGTCAGAAACGTTACGTCCTGCAGAAGCAGCATAGAAGTCCCAAAGATTGCTTTTTTGCACATTTTGGACAAATCAATGTGTTTGGAGATAAAAATTTGGGGGAGCTGCTGTATGTGTTTTCTGCAGAAATCCATCAAAGAGCACAACACAGATGGTATTTTATCCTAAGGCCCTGTCCACATCAACATTGCTTACATAGTTATTTATTTTTTTATTTTTTGAGAAGACACAGTCTCTTTCTGCACCAATCATTAACTGCCCCATGCATGTACAAAAATCTAAAACTTCACAGTCAAGCCATGTCTAAGCTATTATTTAACAATTGCCATTCAGGGGAAGCATTTAGAAAACTCTAAATATACAGAATTTCCTTTTCACTGCACATTCACTCTTCCCAAAACTCATCTCACATAGCAGACAATAGACACGTTTTTTAATTCCACTATAATGAGAATGGAGATTGCAAAACTGGTAAGAAACAAAAACATCACCCTCCCTCCATCCCTCTACACTGATGCATGTGAAGACTACCCTGCATGGAGCAGACAACAAATTAAACAATCTGTTACATTAGATAAGGATAAAAATCTTAAACTTTGAAATGACAGATTTTGAATGAAAAATAGTCTGTGTGTTTATTTGGTTGACAGCTTACAATACGTTTACTGAAAATGTTCAAGAAAAATCTACATTCATTCTGTTTGATCCCTGATCTGATTTCATATTTCTACCTGTGACTATGCTGAGGATCAAACTCATGTTCCACCTTCATCCTGAGAGGCTGTTGCAGATACTATGATCTCTGCAGGCCTGAACAATGGCCAGTCAGTCTGTCAGCATGAGACTGACAGCAGTGACAATACATAAGCTAACTTTAAACATCATATTTTGTTATAAATTCATCAAAGAAAAGTGGAATAGTCAGGGAGACGAAGAAAGTAGACAGGAGTACTGCAAAGCTAAGTGTACGGCAAAGAGAGAGGTAGCAAAGGCAAAGGAAGAGGCTTATAGTGAGTTTTATGTGATGCTGGACACTAAAGAAAGAGAAAAGGATGTGTATTGATCGAGCTGGAAAGGATGTGTAGCAGGTTAGGGTGGTTAAGGATAGAGATGAAAATGTACTAATGAGTAAAGAGAGTGTGTTGAGAAGATGGAAGGAGTACTGAGGAGCTAATAAAAGTAGAAAACAAGAGAGA
>VUQS01010416.1:22638-65138 GCA_015108495.1 Heterochromis multidens
GAGTACAGAAAAAAAAAAACATCGACATGTATCTCTTACATGCTGTGAAAGATTGTCAGAAAATTAAAATCAAACACGTAATCACATTGTTCTGCAAATGCACCCTTTTTAAGAGCCCCGCTAATCTGAGAAAGAGTCACTGAAATTCAACCCTGTCAGCGTTTGTCGACATTATAGATAATCTTCCTACCAAGGACCGCTTTATTTTTTTTTCTTTTTCTGTGTCTTCCCTTCATCTAAAAGGTAAGCATTTGGCCTATATACAATGGCAAAAACCAGAGCTCCAGGAGCTGTTAACAGCATTGCTCTCATTATCTGCAGCATGGAGCATGTTGTGGAAGGAGACGAAGACTCCTTTCAGGTGCAGATGTAGCGCATCATTGATAGGGTGTGCTGCTTTCCTCCTTTACAGCTGGCCTCTGATCAATCAGTGCTGACAGGGCAGGGGCTTTGTGTGCCCCATAGTGGGACAAATGTCTGCCAGGGAGCGGGGCACACCTGAAAAGAGGAAGCGACACACACCACCCTGAGCCTCGCCTGCAGATTAGCCCCAGCCCGCTTTGATGGATTAGCATGTAGAAAAATTGCTTGATTATTGATATGAAAATGGTTTGGGGGTCTTAAAGGGGAAGAAGAGGGTCCCAAATTGGTGTGTTTCTGAGGAATGTGTGTGTGCAGTAGCAGTGATTATCTACCTCACTTTCCCTTCACTAACCTGCCCCCCTTCACCCTCACTCTCAGGAAAGAATGGTACAAAGGAAAGATGAGGACATGGGGAGGAGGTAGAATGTGCCTGGGCTCTCTCCAGGAGAGACACAGTCAGCCGCCCTTCATGAAATATTGTTCATCATCATATTAACAGGGCTGAACGTGTGGAGATAAGGCCTGTCTAAAAAAGTAAGCAGAATGTCCCTGTGAGATATTTCAATCCTCATCCGCCCTACATTACCTTATTCATTCTTTCAGAGTGAATATGAAATGTAGCAGGACCATTTTCTCAGCCAGCCCAAGAAAATGATGACATAATCACCTCCTCTTTAATTGCTTGATTTGTCAATCCCTCACAATCCTGTGGTGCTGTCATATATGTCTCCTGTCTCCAGAATTCTTTTACTGTCAAACCTTGCTGTCAGCAACAGAGCAAGGCCCAGAATTTGCATAGTTCTCAATTATGTTCATTTTACAGTACGCATTAGTTACAACCCTTGCAAAAATGTACCAAGTTATAGCATATAAATGCACATATAAAAGGGCTCAGCGAGCAGCCTGTCTTTTATGACATAAACCTAATCAGCCCCAGAGAGTGGCAATAGGGTGACATGCAGAAAGCTGTTAAAACTGTGGCATCTTCTCTGTGCTGCTGACTTCAGCCTCAGAAGGGTATTTTCATAATAAAGGTATCGTCAACAACTGCTTAATTCTAAATGCTGTAGAAAATCTGCAGAGCTGAGGTTGTAAACTGAACAAAGATTCCCTTTCACAGCTCCAATTATTATTACCATGTCTTGCTAAGGCACAAGGTGCAAGTCCTATAAACTTGATTGATGTAATTATGGTGATCTTGATCAGTAAGGGTAAACAAATTCTTGTCATATAAGTTGTTTATTCAATACCAACTGATGCAGATTAAATAACTCTAAATAAATTAAGAACTTTGTGTTTTTTTAAAGTACAAAAATTCTTTCAGTTTCTTTCAGTTGTCAAGTTTGCATCAGAAGGGGAAAAAAGAAAAAGATTTTTGACATTGATGAATACCTTCTTTTTATTCACTGTCACCCAGTATAGTCTGTGGACATAGGCATATGTACTACGAACTTTCTACTCATAAGGTGATTTGAATGGAACAAATTGGCCAAATACTTTATTAATTTGAACAGTGAGGTGTATTTGAGTTGAAATCTGGGTGTTAACACGATTGATTGTTATTCCACAGCTATCAGATGTGATTCATCTCTGAGCAAACAAAGATGAGGGAATTATGAGAGCCATAGATTAACTTCTTGGTTACTGGCATCCTGATCACCGGAAATTTGGCCCTGTCTGTTAAATGTCATCCATGTCCGATGGACGGGATGTCGCTCTCCCACAAGTCTGCCATATTAGTGCATATGGAGGCCTCTCGGAGGAGCAGTCCTTGACTAATGGAAACAGTATGTGCACAGTCTGAACTGTAGAACTCTGGTGACCAACACAAGTAACGCAAAAAGCGTGTGTTTTACAACCCCTCATGTAAAGGTCCAGTCGTAAACTGAGAATTTACGCCCTTCATTAGCAGTAATACAATGCACATAACTCTAACGTATAACAATTTGGGAGAGCTATAAAGTAACCATTTTATACCTTCTCAAATCTGTGACTTGTAGGTGACCCTGGTAGAAGGAGTGTTAGGGCAGGTAAATTTACAATGACAGCATATTCACTGTGATAGGCCTCTGCAGTTTTAGGGAATTAAAAGTGCCAAAATACAAAATGACTTAAATATTATTTTTATGTACCCCATCAGAAATATTAGTCTCCAAAGCATAATTTACAACTTGTAACTCACGTTTTTTTGTTCAAGGAGACTTTACATTGATTCAAGTCTTTAGTTTTATAGCCAGTCAGGGAAGGATAGAAACCCACCTCTGTTTTCCTGGTTGTTTCTTACACTAAAACCTCACCCAGTCTGTCCATTAACATGATGTATAAAGTGTAAAGAAAGTTCAGGTAAAGGTATTCAAAATTAACAGATTGTTCATAGAACTTTACAGTATTGGGACTTGATAGTGGGTGTGCAAGGCCTTTTGTTTTACTGTGACCACATCTGTAAAAAAAAAAAGTGGGCATGTGATGAGCACAGTTTGCTGTTCTACTGTACAGGCAAATAGACAAAGCACATATATTCAATAAATGTGTTAATTTTAACCTGTTTTAAAGCATGGATGTGTTTGCTTGAGTATGATAGTACAGTTGTGAAAGAAACACTGGCTGCAGTTCATTATTCTTCTGTGCAGCATGACACAGTCAGTCACCTGACTACCATCAGTGTCAAAGGGTGGCACACACTCAGCGGGGGTTCCTGAGTGGAGCCCATTGATGAGATGAAACAGGTTGACGTCTCCCTTGGTCTGAAGTGGAATGAAAAACAAATGTCATGGAGGGTGACAGAGAGCGTCTGTGTCTTATCAGCCTGGCCAATGTGAGTGATGGCTCTTATCTGCCCCCCCTGCTCTGCGGCTGTTTATTATCCTAAGGTGGCAGGGCGGTGCTGGGAAGAGAAGAGGACTGGGAGCCCCTTCGTGATCCATCACTCTGGAGGTCTCCTTACCCTCTTATCTGACCGCTACATGGATAACTGCAGCTCTTGTTTACAGACATCAGCCCATTTGAATGAGTAGCAGGCGCAGGAAACGATTCCTTTGCACTCTTTATCAGTCCAGGTGAGTTATAGGGTGGATGGAGTGTGCCGCATTTCTTTGCACATCCAGACAGACACATGCACAAATGCACAAACACACACACGCACATGCACACTCAAAATCGGGCCAATATGCACACTAAAGTATGTTAGTATGCACATACATACACACACGTGCATACATACATACACACACACACATCTGTATAAACACATACTATTCTTCTCTTGTGTGAAATAAATAGAGGTTGAGGGAAAAAAGATGCAATAGTTGGTGAATGCAAGTCAGCACTCCACACACAAGAGGATAAGCTTGTGTGTGGCCCAGTTTATCTCTTTTCATGAATTACATTCATTTCTGTTATCATGTTTTTTTTTCTTGGTTATCTTAGCCAGCATGTGTTGTCAGTGTATACAAGAGTGAGTGTTGATATAAAAAAAAAGGAAATTATCTACGTCTGTGGTGGTCAGTGGGTGTTCCATTGAGGTTATAGCATTACAGAGCGTCATATCCTGAATAGGAAGTGTTGTTCCTATATTTACTTGTGTTTTTGAAAGGAAAACCTCAATAAAGATGACTGTTTTTTCACTTGTTCCATTTCCTTTCACCTTCTCTGTTGGGATATTCCTGCATCTCCCTGGCAGGGCAGAATGTGTAGGTTTCCATTTCAAACAGGGCTCTCATGTCCATCACATCACCAGGGGTCTCTCCTAAAATACATACCTTCTGTCAGAGCTTGGGGATAGATGGTAGATGGAATGAAGTAATGGCAGGGGGGGGGGGATGAAGTGAGGAAGAAGTGTTTAAGGCTACTGAGCGTCTATTCCCTTGGGGTTCAGTGCCAGGCAGGATTTCTCCTCAGATCCAAGTCAACTCTTACTGAAGCTAAGTTTGTTTGAATATACGGAAGGGAAGAGGATGCCTGGAGGCCATCCCCAGTGAACTTACATACTAAATCCCAGTGAAATCTCTCCTGTCGCCACCCCTACCAACTAAAAGTGACATGGTATAACATGGGCCTCACTCTGGTTCTAGCTTGCAGTCAACAAAAGAGAGCATCATGAAAGATGCTAATTACAAACCACCAAAGACAGGCAGCCATCATGAGGTGGGAGTGGGAATTGCCAAAGTGCCAGAGTTGGGAGTGGGTATGGTGAGGTGGTAAGCGAGGGCAAGGGAGAAGGGAATGTAAACATAAAATCCCGTGCTCTCATTAAAGAGTTGTGAAAAGGCCTTGAGCTCAGTGCAGCATGCAAGGCTGTGCCAATGGAGATGCCATTGTAACGATGAACAGGGTTCTTTAGACATGGGCCAAGTCATCTGCTAAGACTTGGCTAAAAAAAGAGGGGGTAATAAGACAGATAACAATGTAGTGGTTAAGGTAATGGCTTCATAACATTAAATGACTCTGTACCCCCTCTACACACACAATGACATCACATGTTAATGTGTATCTTCCCTCTGTGTTTATAGCATGACCCAGCATCAAACTTTGCATTAAATCCTTTATTTTACTCCTAGGTGCTTTGAGGAGTGCAAAAAAGTGCTTATCTTTTTGACATGTCCTTGCCTATAGACTTGATTGCGTACCAGAAGCCCTTGAATAAATGCCTACATCAAGAACATAAAATCCAATACTGTCCCATAAAACTCTGACTGTCCAGTTAAAGCCTTAATTTCCATGTAATACTTACAGATCAATTTGAGTAGTAGTTTTTACCCTCAGGGACTGCAGTATTATTTCTAGGACTTGGAACACACAAAAATAATATTTGCTAATTATGATTAAAATTCATTAGAGCACATTATTTAGCCCCTTATGTATATTAAAGCAAATGCTGACTTCATATCCTGCATCTAACATGTCTAAAAACTGAGGTTTATGACTGAGGTTATATGGTGGAGAGGAAACATGACTAAGAGCTCATTCTTTCTACTGCAAGAGTAAGGAAAAGCCAAATGCTTCAGCCTGATGCTTACCAGAGCATGATCTGTTATTTCTCCCATGTCTGTAGAAAACGCACACACCATAATGGTTATGTGTCCACTCTGACATTGGCCAACTCGTTAAATCATTCTTTATTACAGTGTCACCAGAAATGATGAATAAATAGTATGTTTCTGTCTTTCTTGACTTTCTATTATAGTGAATCTTGCTAATGCAAAAGCTTAGGGCCACCAAACAGTAATTTATTGTAATTTGTCTGTGTTTAATTTATAATGTAAAAGCACCATTTATAAACAGGCATGATTCTCCTCAACTTAATAGTATTCAATTAATCATAGGCTGGGCCCAGTTGCCGCCAAAATAATGGCAATTTAATAACAGTGCTTATAGCACTGCAGATTACCAAGTATTTATAAATGTCATTGGCTAGCCTGTAATACACAGTGACAGGAAAACATGTGCAGGCCCCAGCAGTGTCTGCTCCTATGTAATGCAACAAATGTACCATCCTCATAGCAAAGAGGCTATGAATAACTGTGATAATCACTGCACAATGGTTTCATTTATCAACGCATGAGGAGCACAAATGTTGAGGTGATTAGCCTGCCTCTATTTTCTGTAGTGAAGGTTTGTTTTTACTGGAGTGTTACTGACTACAGTCTTACTGACTGTATGTTCCCTAGGTTTTTGTATTGTATCTGACACATAAGTTACAAAGATTACCATGGTCTCCTTTGCTAGGTTGTTAAGTGAAAGTACATTATTTCTTACACAGCAGGAAGCTAAAATATCAGCTGTACATTTTTTTATGTAACTGAAATATAATACATCAATCGTCTGTGGAAAATTGCATAACTACCTTCACAAAGGAGTACAAAAGCCACAATTAAACATTAATTGAAAAAAAATGAATGAATTGTTAAATTTTGAAAAAGTATATTATTAATAAAATTAATCCAGAGAAGTTTGTAAAACTAGTGCAGATGCAATCACATCTTTTTTTTTTTTTGTTTCTAAGGAAATGTACAAGATGTACAATGTACAAGTAGCTGCATTAAAATGTATGCAAAAGAAAAGGCTCAGCAAAGAACACAGTGCAATGCAAATTTCATCTCTCCAATGCATAGCATACAGGGAACATGGATTCACGTTTAATGGCCATTTATGTGGTCAAAGCTCATAATTTCATTTTTGTTTGGTAATAAAAATATATGTATTGGCTTCTGTATCTGCTTTTGAAGAAGTTGTTATTTTTAACTGATTAGCTTCATATTTCTTGCACACATATAATGATAAACTCACCCTTTGTCTGTTGGCATTAATATTTCAATAGGGCATGCCATGTGGATTTTCTTGTTCCACCGCAGAAGTCCTTTAATATAGCTGTGTAAATTTGTACTGCTTCATGCAAAAGTGACCCCTTACAAATGGAGTGAACCTTAGTAAATCTGGTGGAATTTCCAATTAACCACAGTTGTTATGTGTCCTCCTCTTATTTGTATGAGCCTTCCTTTGACTTCATAAGAAAAAAGAAATGAAGCACTGAGAGAATGCAGAATGCGCCTCATATGACACAAACAGCATCTTTGTCACCACATTTTAATAACCTAAAATCAGAAATGTGATCAAAATTTTTAAAAAACAAGGAAGAAATAGATATATATCAGTGTAAACAGTTGAGCTCAACAAACCGTATATTTTTTGAGGTGCAGAGCTGATTCTTGACTTTGAAAAAAGCAGTTAACAAAACAGCTTTCTGACCAGACTGTCTTCACCATCCAGTTTATTCAATAAAATCATTGCCTTATAAATGCTAATGTTTAATGAGTATTAAAGTTTCTTATCAAAACTGGATCAAAGGAGGATGTTTTTATTTATCAAAAAAATGAAAGGCTAAAACGTGACAATATTTGACAGGGGAAGTGTAAATTATGGAATATGGTAGTAAATGAACCTCTTCAACTCTGCTGAAATCCATGTCTTTCCTGCAGTTGGTACCAGCTGCAGATGGACCCAAGGTTGTGACTGAGGTGGTACGGATGTATTTTGTCTTATAAGAAAAAAAAATCTTATTGTGAAACTATCATTAAAATTTGTTACATATTCACTGCTTGCTAAAAGTTTGACCCTTTGTATGTCTTTAAATGTGTTACCAATGTATGCCTGTCACGGGACACAAAAGCAAATTACTTTAAAGTGAATGGAAAAGGTAAATATAAAGATTCCAGTAATAGTAAAGGGTGTGGCCAAAGAGTGTCAGAGTTTGTGCAGTCAGCCGGGTGACAAACAGCTTCCCGGCATTGTTGGCATAAGAGAAAGTCATCACAAACGTTTTAATATGAAACTAGCGTTTGGTGGGGGAAAACAATACTAACAGACACTAAGAATAGCTTTGGTGTTGGAAAGAGATGACTCCCATCCTGAGGGGAAAATTCACTGTAATTATAGCTTCATTTAGAAGTAGTCGGTGGTCCTTAATTTGATATGGAGTTGTTTAGATGTAATTTTCTTAGTATTCATCAGTTGCATATTAGTTACGCACTTGCACTTTGTGCAATGCTAACATTTAAATCTGTGTAAACAGCTGATGCGAAGACAGATGGGCTATGGGAATTTGATCTCTTTGTTGGGGGGGGGGTGAACATTTCTGTCCTAACCAAGTAAAACTGTGAGATGGCTAGGGTGACAAATGAAAAAAAAAGAAAGTGAGCAGTGGAGCGAAGGTTGCTCAGTGGGGATGTGAAAGGAAGGAGGTAGTGGTGGAACTGACCACCATTGGGACCAGATAAAAGGTCATGGTGAAATGGAAACTGATTCTCCACCCTAGCTCCCTAGGTAATATCCAGTAACTCTGCCTTTCTATCCCCCTGTACGAAGGTGTTACACTGCCTCTACAACCTAAACTGTTTGTAACACAGACCAGAGACTACTGAGTGATGGAGACAGTCGGTCACCAGATCTTGAGGATGTTGAGGTGCGTCCTTTATCTTAACCAACGGAGGGGCTGTGTCAGGCTGGGGCTGCATTTGCTGTGCAAAGTGATCATTTCTGACAGCCTTTACACTACAAATCCTGACTCTATCAGAGGTTCTGACCTGAGTTGAATGATAGGAATGCAGTATTCTGCCTCTGATGGCTTGATTTCTTGCTAGCCTCTTCAAAACGTATTCAGGGTTGAATTCAGCAGAAACTTCACATCAGTTACCCTGAAGGAAACCAACCAGCAGCTTGGCATTGCAAGAGAAGGGCAATTATCACTGTAAGATACAAAAATATATGAAGAGCAGAGCTACAATTGGTAGTACTAGGTTACCTTGTGATTTTGTTTGTTTGTTTGTTTGTTTTCCCAACAGTTAAATTCACACTTTATTTACTGTATAATACATGAGAAACATTTTATTTCAGTTCAATCAAATTTTATTTATAATAGCATTAAATCGTAACATATGTGATCTTAGGGCTTTTACATAGTAAGGTCAAAACCTTACAATATTAGAGAAAGAAAAAGAAATCAACAGTTAACCTAACTTAGGTTAACCTCATGCCCCAGTATGGTATTGGTTTCTGTTATCTCTGGATTATCATAGCTGAGGTTTTCTTTTCCAAAAAAAAAAAAAAAAACTTTCTACAGGTGGCAGCCTTACTTTTCAAAGTCACATGAATGTTGTTACTCTTGTTACTACTCTGCCATAATCAGTTGTCACTGCCATCCACATAAATGACAATGGTCTATGGTCACTGAAATCCTACACTTTACATTACTTTACATTTACTTTATGCTAGTGCATTGCTAATTGAGGAAAATGTATTTGAAATGTGAACTTGCACTAAAAATATACATTTACTATAAAATAAGAGTATTGTACAAAAAAAAAATGCATGTGTGATCTTTTGAAATTAGTCACTACAAAAAGATATACAGTATGATAATATTTAATTAACCATAGAAATCAGCAAACGGCTACACAGCAAATTTTGTAGGAACATGAAGTATGCTATAATACACTTACATCACACTTCATCCAGAAGTTAAATTACCACTTGTTTTGAAATGAAAATAATTATTGTTATCAAACAAAGAATACATGGCCACCTGTAAATGATTCTGTTACTAAATGGTAACTTCTTTTGTGAAAAAATAAATAATCTAAGAACAATAACCTGTCTCAAAATTTTTTGAATAAAAATGTTTTTAAAGTTACTGCAGTGGCAGCAACGCTGATACGGACTACATGCTGTGGGCATATTTTTAAGCCAACAAACAGCTCTGCTTTGTACATACAGTACTATGATAAATAAATCAATTGATGCTTATTGCAGACTCAATAGTCCAAAAGAAAAACGATAAAATTACAAGTAGCACAGAAAGTGATCAGTTATGTGATAAGTTCTTATCATTGGTTGGCTGTATTGCACAAACTAATGAGAATTAAAATCCACTGAGAACGACAAATGTGACCTTTACCTTGACCTTGAGTGCAAGTTGGGTGAAGATCCATCAGGTGATCATTGTGTGTAAGTTTGGTTAAATTCTGACCAATATTGCAAGAGGAGATTCTTGTGCATTGTGAATGAATAGATGGAGGACCTCACCATGGTATGAGCTCATTGGTTCTTCAGCTACATCAGCTAAAAATAAATACAGATCATTTTCCTACAAAAAGACAGCTGTACCAGTGTCTCCATAGCTGGTATTGGTAATGCATGGTACTAACTCTTATATATCTTAAATCCAAAATAATTTGATTTCAGAATTATTCAGCCTACAAATAAATTTATATGTGAGATTTCTCAGTACAGACTTAATGACTCCAGCAGCTGTTGTCTTCGGAAGTTTACATACACTCATCATGGGCATGAATGTCATGGTGATATTTGGCTTTAATGATTTCTTTGAACTTTGTTTTTTCCAGGGTGGAATGATTGTACAGCATACATTTGTAATGACTTTAAAAAACAAGTTCCACTTAACCTGCCAGTACCCGTCAGCTGCCTCCGAAGTCCCACCGACTAACCAAGCCCATTAGGACTCCTTCTTCAGTTTAATAGCTCCCTTCACCTCTGGTCCACCATCTGGTTCAGGGACTACCACCACAACAGGCACCAACCATCTTGTAGCCGTAGCTCCATGCAGCAGCCTCAACAATGGAGGTGTGAAACATGGTCCATTTGGACTCAATGTCCCCAGCCTCCCTCAGAATGTTTTTAAAGTTTTGGGAGAGGTGGTGATCAGTTGACAGCTCATCTGCTCTTTTCATCTGAGTGTCCAGAATATATGGCCACAGATCTGATGATACGATTACAAAATCGATCATCAACCTGTGACCTAGGGTGTCCTGGTGCCGTATGCACTTATGGACATCCTTATGTTCGAACATGAGTTTTGTTATGGACAAACTGTGATTTGCACAGAAGTCCAATAACAGAACACCACTTAGGTTCAGATCAGGAAGGCCATTCCTCCCAGTGACACCCCTCCAGGCCTCACTGTCATTGGCCACGTGAGCGTTGAAGTTTCCCAGTAGGACAATGGAGTCACCAGATGGAGCACTCAAGCACTCCACCCAGTGACTCCGAACTGTCATTAGTGCAAATGACAGTCAGGACCCGTTCCCCGACCTGACAGCACAGGCAAGCAACCCTCTCATCCACTGGTAAAAACCTCAACGTACAGGCAGCAAGCTGAGGGGATACAGGGATACCCAGCCCTCCCCATCTCCTCTCACCAAGGGCAACTTTAGACTGGGACAGAATCTAGCCCCTCCCCAGAAGACAGGTTCCAGAGCCCAAGCCATACGTTGCAGTGAGCCCGACTATGTCTAGCCAGTATCCATACATAATGGGTTTCGTTATGGACAAACCATACATAATATGTTTAACTAAAATATGACCAATCATGCATTCAGTTTTACAGGCTTTCAACTTCTTTGACAATTCGTAAAAACTAAAAATTCCTCCTTGTCTAACTCCATTACTCACCCCAAACGGGGCTGAAATACTATTGCCCCATGTTACTTGCAACCTGTGGTTGCCATACCAGTAAGCCAGAACTCTCACAGTGTATTTTGGCACACCTCTTTGACTCTGCTTAACAAATAACTTTCTGGGATTTAGACAGTGAAAGGCTCTGAGGCCTTTCATTGTGTAAATAGCTAAAGCTATAAGGTAAGAATTATTAAGACTGCCTACCTTGTCAGCTTTATCCATATAGCAACAAGCCATGGCTCATGCTGCCAGTAAAACAAATGGAAAGCAAAGGACCTAGCCTACTACTGGCATGTTTGAGATGTTCAGCAAATATACAATATGATCTAACCCACATGTTGTTACTTAATAGCATCTCAGCCAGCAGATCAGCCCTAATGGCTTGTTAATTTTTACAAATAAGACAGACAGTAGACACTTACACTTACACTTAGCATTAATAAGCTTCTTATGCTCAAACACAGGCACCTGTCTGGGTCTACATGCTAGAACCCACAACTTAAATGCTTTGTGAGCTTCAGCTACTCTGCTACATACTTATTGCAACATGGCCTGATCTTACATGTTTTATTTTTATGTTTACAGGTGGGCTTACAGCTGTCATACAAAGCACTTACTATATCATTATACATGGAGCAAATCTTTTTCTGTGGTTCACATCTTTACAATTAACATCCACATTAACTGCATTTCTAGACAAATGAATATTACTAGTCTATTATTAATAGGTTAAAATATCTTCCTTTGTGAGGGATGCCCTGTCCAGTTTTTCAGTTTTCCTATCATTTCTATTTCTTATTAACAGATACATAGAAACAGGCAGATGATCAGATATTACTTCTCCATACAAAATACTCAAAGCACAAAGCACAAATACTCAAAACACACTTCAAAGCAGCATGTTCATCATCTGTACTAATACAATGACCCAACCATGATGTGGTATCCCATTCCTCACCTATATAAGTCAAGCTTTCTGAAGGTGAAAGTGTTTTGCTTGACAATATAAGATTGTTATCTCTGTTATCTTATAGAACTGAGCCATATAATTAGCAAAAAGGTTCTTATCTAAAATATCTACATTCACATCACCAGTTACATATACACTAGAAGAAGTGTTTGAATAAAATAATTAATGAAGACAAGCCTGTTCAAGTACTCATCCTCATTCTGTGGGCATTCATGGGGTGTATATACATTTGGGTTAACAAATACATTTAGGGATCACTTAGTGGTACAGTGGTTAGTACTGCTGCCTCACAGCAAGGGGGTTCTGGGTTTGACTCCACTGGCCTGCTGGAGGCCTTCTGTGTGGAGTTTGCATGTTCTCCCTGTACTCCACAGATAATCTGGCTTCCTACCAGAGTCAGAAGATATGCCTTAGGTTAGTTGGTGAGAAGGTTAATGGTGTGAATACAAACGTGAATGGCTGTTTGTCTTTATGTACTAGCTTAATGACAGACTGTTGAACTGTCCAGGGTGTATCCTGGCTTTCGCCTTTTGGCAGCTGGATAGGTTCCAGCCCCACCCTGAATTGGATGAATTTTCTTGACATTCTGGTCAAACTGTACAGCAACACACCAGTCAGGATCAAGCTTAACCACACTGATTAATGAGCTGATTTTTGTTTTTTGTTTTTTTCCAGAGATTAGCCTCACCCCTGATATCAAGTGTTCCAATTTTCAATGTCTTGCTTTGCTAAAAGTTTTTCTAGTAGACATAGTATGTCACAGTTCTCCAGAAACTTGTGCACAATCACGCAGTGAGTATTATCCACTACACTCTGGCTCAAACGCAGACCACAACAGCTACATGACAAAACACAAGTTATCATTCAACGACACTAGTGTGAGTCCACAGCACCAGTAGCTACAGACCTTACTCCAGAAAATCCAGTGTTTGACCCAATAACCCTAGTCCTATGCAACTCATAATAACACAGAACATGTGCACCTTATAAGTTGTAGATCATACATTTCACCAATCTCACTGCATTCAGCAGATACTTTAAAGCAACTGTATCTACTGTGCACAGTCCCAATCTTCTGACAGGTCACCTCATGACCAAGTTTTAAATGTTGTTCACAATAGGCTCTGGGCTTAAGCCTCAAAAGACCATTCTTTATATACTCAACACAAGCACTTTCCATTTTACTTTACCTCTTTGAACAATCAATAGCTCTGTAATGTCCTGATTCCTGAGTGAATGACACAACTTTAAAAAGCCACAAGCAATGTCAGCTTTGTCCTCCTTTCAACCATCTAACATCTCTGACTTGGGAAGGCGGTAAAGAATTCAGTGAACTGTAAAACAGGCAAGATTACTTTGTGAGACATTTAAAGGTCCACCCTTTACAGTTACAATGATGTGGTAAATAGCCATCATAATGAGTAGTGTTTTACAGAATTGCTTCTCATTTTAACTTTCACGCATGGTTTGAGGATCTCCTGCAGCAGTAAATGCCCCTTTGTCAGTTGTTAATCAGTGTTTGGGAATGTTTTGGATACGTAAAACACTGTGAAACAAGTGTAAAGGGCAGACTTAGCAAGAACATTGCCAAATAACACATTGCAATGATAACATGTCATTTTTGGGACTTTTTAAGTCATCACTTTATGCGAATATGATATTGCAAAGAGTTTACAAGTGCTGACTTACTGTTATTTTTGTGCAAAAATACAAAACAGTTTGCAGCATGCTTAATTTGGTTGTCAGCATATGTTTATATGGGCTGAGTTTCATGGCACCACATCTGCTCTCGCTGTTCTTTTTTACATACATGATACAGAACACCATCATAGGCTTTTCAGTGTGTATGTGCATTTGTCAACCATGCTTTCTACCCCCTTCTCTTTAGACCCCACAATAAAAATAACATTTAGAAAGTTACCCAGACCAAACCATTATGGGACATTTGCTGCCAACTATCCAGAAAATGTGTTTCTGGTTCCTTAGACTATTATATGGTTTTCACCAGCAAGGGGCAGACAGGTTGGCTGGCTTCCTGATAGAGATTTATACAGGCTTCATGGTTCTTTCTTGTGTGTATGTGTGCCGGGGGTGTATTTCAACATGCACATGTGAACATTGAATATACAGTTAATTTTCCACTGGGAAAAATATGAGGTCAAGTTGTTCTTTAGCTTTAAATCCTTGTATGTCTTGGTGACTCGACCATTGTTTTAGTCGCTATAGTTCATATAATGTCTTCACTATAATTGAGAGCTGAACACTGGTAAAGAAGTATTCATCGACTGCTGGATTTAAACACAGATTGCACCAGCAAGGTGTTGATAATGCTCAAGATTAATGGCTCAGCCATGGATAATCACCCTCATCCCCCACTTTTCTGCACAGCAGTAGCAGATAGAATTGTTCAACTCCTTACACTGGTGCTCATAAGATGAATGGCACACATGGTCTTGTCAAAGAAGACACACTCTTGCTCACTCACACAAGGCGATCATCCACATGCAGTCACACACACATACAAATACACAAGGCATGTGAATGGGGCCCACCAGGCTGTGTTATGTAGAAATCATGAGAGTCGACTGTTGACTATGAAGGAGGTGCACACACTGTGAAAGCAGCCTTCACTCAAATCTATTTCATCCTGCTGTTTCCCCCATCATCTCCATTATCCTCCCCTGTGTTGCAGATCTCTTGCACTTCTTTCAGACTATTCCCACTTTGTGGCCATATTTTACTCTGGTCTGGCTTTTTGACGTGCGTGCAAATTGGCAAATTACAGGATGCCGAGCTGTCACTAGTCAAATTCATGCGGTCACAAGGGGTTTGTGAAAAGTGGAGAGTTAGAGAGGTATTGCTGAGGGGGTTGGGTGGATCAAAGATGACATTAGCCCTGCCTGCACTGGCCTAACATTGTTAATTCTGACCGCTTGATTGACACTCACTACTGTTGTGATTTGAAAAGGCCCTTAGTTTTGTGGTGCTTTAGGAGGCCTTCTCCCCTCCCATGACTCCTTTCAGTCCGTTTTTCCCTTCATGTTTTCCCTTGTTTTCACTCTTTGCCTCCACCACCTTATTTGCATCAGAGACTGGGAGGTTTCACATTGTATGGAAGGGAAGCAGGGACTCCCAGACTGCCTTCCTTCATTCCGTCTACCCACCCTCTGTCAAACACTCTTTGTCTCATCCACCCAGGCCAAATCATGGGCGCAGCATGCCTCCTGCCTGGTGCTCCTGACTGGGATGGAACTGGTGTTTCAGGGCGGGCTGCTGAGATGAACAGCGTGAATGTGTTTTTGTAACTGGGCATGGCCAGGCTAAAGCAGCATCCGCAGATCTGTGTCTGGTTCATCCCGTTGATCCCCAGGAAAGGATGTCTCACTTCAAGGGAACAGGAAGCCGCTGTGGAGGATGAGATTTCTGGGTAAATAGCCAGACTAGAGACAATGTCTCCTGTCCTTCTGACATGGGCTGAAGACAGGGAGAAAGAGAAATCAAAGGATGAAGGCAATTCCACATCCTTTGTACAGTCTTTGTAATTAAAAAAAAGGCCTTATGAGTTTTTGTGAAAAATTATTTTACTTTCCCTTAATGTTATCCCTCCTAAAAGACTTTACAAAATAACCTCCAACTAGACATTTCACATGTGAACCAGAACAGTCCTGTTTTCCCTGTAGATAAATGCCCCCCTCTTGCTTTTAAGTGGTTAGAACATGATCTTAGTTTGATTAATTACACCCCTTGCTGCTTCCCCCTCTCTTTGCACTCTTAGCTAATGGATAGTGTTTATGCTGAAAGTATAGTCGTGGTTTCAGGGGGCGGGTTGGTGGTAGCAACACTGAGTCCTCGCGTGAGGGGAGCAGTTTTAATTAACGTGGAGACAACACCTCTCTCCCTGCTCATCTTTCACCTGAGAGACATGGGGGAACTCTGACACCAGCCCCGCATGCCTCTGATTAAAGCGGGGCCTCATTTACCGTTGCCTGCTGTCAACAAAACACCACTAATGGCATTATGCCCAAGCCTGGGGGGCAAACCTAGGGACTATCCCCACCCAGGTTCAAATGAGAGAAAACAAACTTTGCCTAATCTCTGATATTGGAGCTTAATCTCTCTGTGATCTTATCTAGGAGAGGTTTCACATGTTAGTGGACACGACCCCACTAAGATGGACAGGGCTTATGCAGGTAAAGGCTACCATGTTATTTTTCTTGGGAAGGTAGGGTTTGATTGAGTGTCACTGTCAAAAGGTGACTTACCCTTCTTAGCAGTTTGGCTGAGGCAGAATTCAGAAGTCAGTCACTGACCCTGTACTGGCAGGGAGGAAGTATTTGCCCTTCTTTCATCACCTGATGGATGTTGGCATGGATGTTTCTTGTATTCTGACAGTGACCTCATACATGTCCGAATCTTCGTTCATCACTTCTTCTATATATAGATGAGAGTCATTGTTCAAATAGCTCGGGTTGTCCCTTTGATGTTCTGGCAGAACAAAGCTGCTCTGTCCTTACACTCTTAGAGAACACTCCAACCCAGAATCCTGAACATGATGCGTGTGTCAACCAGTCCATTAACTCCTCCACACTCCCATGTTCTATACGTTAAGTGGATCTACTACATATGACAGGTTTCAGTCTAAAACCCTTTGTTGATTTGAAATCATATAAAAAAATGAAAAATCCATCTCCTATCCATTATTTTTACATTGTTGATACATTCTTTAACGTCCTGTCATTATACAATACTCCAATTTTATATTACCCCATTCCACATTTGGCTATGTTTTCACTCTTTATTCTCTTTAGTTTTAATGGTTTTAATAATCAGCAGCCAGTTCTACCATTGACACTCCCTGTGCTGCTGCCCCCATTGTACATTTTGATAAGTTACATATTTTAACATGAGTGGAAGGGTAGTATAAAATTTTATGCTAAAAGCTAGGTCACTTTTCTTTGGTGTGCATTGTACTTTTAAAGTCTTCTTATTAGTTGCTCTAGAAAGGAAACTTTAATAGCAGGATTTATATTGATTTATGACAAAAGCCATTAATTTGGACTTTGCCTTCACTTTCACCTTCAATAGCGACATGCGTTAGACCAAAAGCCTATTAAAGTATCTGGGTTATTAGTGTAATGATTAATTAGGAAAGTTTGTTTCTTGTAAATAGACAGCTTCTCTTTAGCAGTCCTGTAAACTTTTATGGAAACATACCACTGACCTCAAATTGGAAATTTGTGTTGGAAGCCTCCTGGCTCACCATTACAGCTCCTGACTGTTGTTAATTTTATATTTGTCCAATAAAAGGCAGTGGGGGATTACAGTATGTTGCCCCATGAACTCAATTTCTCTTGACTACCTCTCTTTTATGTGATTCATCACATAAAAGAGAGGTAGTCAATAAAAAAAAGACAAATAAAAAAGTAAAATTCTCAGAATATTTTTTCTTCTTTTTTTAATACTTTGGGGTCTAAAACCTTTACTTGGAAAGTGGTTGATAGAATTTTTTTTTGTTTATCACTTAACCTTATTATTTCCATCCATGGAAATCTAGGGCCAACATAGAGAGACAGACAATCATTCACACTCACACCTATGGGCAATTTAGAATCACCAATTAACCTAACCCCTCTAACTGCATGTCTTTGGACTGTGGGAGGAAGCCAGAGTACCTGGAGAGAACCTGCACAAACAGAGATGGAGAACATGCAAACTTCACACAGAAAGGCCCCGGCCAGATGGTGGAGTCGAACCCAGGACCTTCTTGCTGTGAGGTGACAGTGCTAACCACCACACCACCATGCTGCCCCACATTATAATTTATCATTTGAAATAATCCATTTAAATTCAGAAGGCACACAGAATCAATGCACATCTCACAATGACATTAGGTTATACCAATCACGTATGCAGTTTAGCCAGGTGAGTTTTCTGTTGTGCAAATGCAAATTTAAACAATTTTGTTTTCTGCTTTTAATCAAAGCAACTCATGACCTATATTTAATCAGACATAGGAACCCGTATATTTATTTGTGTACGTCTGATAGGGCAGGCCAACATAAAGGCTTCCGTCTGTCTGCCTTTTCTCAGCTGTTTATACTGAAGTCAGCGTAACGTGAAGAGGCAGAAGAGGAAGTCGACAATGAAGCATCTTGATTACCGCCCTGGGGAGACTGAACTGTGGAACCACTTAAAAGATAATGCCCAAATGATGTTTTTTAAACTCTGGCTGCCTATTTTGCGAGCTGAAACAATATCAATGATGTAAAGGAAATGGGACCTGAATGGCACTGTTTACAGTTGTTGGATGTTCACACATAAGCAGCAAGTTCCAATATAAACATCCACTTAGTGCATGTAAATCTAAGGGCTATTAATAAGCTCTTTTATCTTCTCTTTTGGAGAGTGGGTCTGCAGGCCTTAGGGTAATCTGGCCTTCACTGAGGAGCTCTCCAATGTGTTTCTTTTCTCTCTGTTTCTCTTTAGCAAAGCCTGTGCCTTTGGGCAAAGAAACTCATTACCAAGCTTTAAACACCTCCATTTCATAGTGCCTACTTAAGGAAAGTCTTGTATTTACACTTCTGTCTAATCCACAGACTGTTGTGTATACCTGCATTCTAGATACCTCTAGATATTCTAGACATATTTAAACCTTGCCAACCTGCCAATGTCTCTGTTGACATTGAAGTTTTTTTTTTATTATTCTTTTTTTTTTATTTTGACTGAAGGTTTCCCTGGCTCTCCACCAACCGATCCCTTCTGTCTTGTGTTACGGAGAGGACAGTGACAGCGTTCATATGGTTGCATCTCCCTTACATATTTTTTCCCTCTGCAGACTGATGAGTTCTGACGGAGCGAATGCCTTTGTCTCGCATTCTTTCTCTCAAGCAGACCCCCTTTCAACTGTTGTTTTTCTTATTCTTGTCGACAGAAAGTTGTTTTTGCTGCCTCCCTTCCCTGCATGTCCGTGACAGGCATACTTCCTGCATAGAGTGTGTGTGGGGTTGTGTGCACAGGTGTGCGGGCATGCACGTATATGTGTGTGTGCATGTGTGTCTTTCTCCCTATGTATGTGTGTATGTACGTATGTGTGCATACTTCAGTGAAGTAGAAGCTGCTTTTATGTCAGTGCCAAGTGTGGAGAATGGTTCCGCCAGTGAAGGACAGCTTCTCTCACTGCACTGGGCTTCCCACTCTGTTCCGAAGAGCCAAATGCCTTTATCTGATGTTGGATCTTTGTTATTTGTCCATGAAACTACAACTGAGAACATCTTATACCTCTGGGACTGGCTGAGTGATCTCCTCCATACCACCATGTGGACATGAACATAAATGGAACAGTTTACTCTTTTGCCATCCTATATTGTCATTAACTTGCCACAAGCCTCTTCCATCAGCTGTCTTTGAAATATCAAATATAGTTGGACACAAAGTCTTAGTAGGATGGCCATACAGGCAATATCCTGTTTAGCCTGAGGCTCATTGTCATCATCCCAAAACTTCAAATCTTTGTGTCACCATGTCACACCTAAAGCAGTTCCATATTTCAGTCCTACATCCTTGAGACTCAGAGTAGTTTTGTGGCTTGTGTTTGCAATCCCAACTGCCATCTTGAGTTGTGTATTTCAGCTACTGTCTTGCGGTTTGTTCTGGTCCCAGGTCTCGAAGCAGATGGTGGCACAGTTTAGCATGTGCAGCACACTGGTGGCACCAATTTCCCTATCAGTGACTAGTAAAGTGCAAGCTTTTAAGTATTGTTTCCTTACTAGGTTGTTGTTGAAGCTCCTCTGATCTCCCAAAATCAGTAATGTACAACATCTTTCCAACAGACAGTTTCCTCTTACCTTATTGACTTGACTTGATTTTGCTCGGTTTCAGAAACATCTATCTATCTATCTATCTATCTATCTATCTATCTATCTATCTGATTAGATTAAAAGAATAAAACAAGGAAGACGGGAGCAAGATGGTTACATTCATGTAGCTTGCAAAAGTGCTTTAATAATTTCCAAATCAGAAAGAAAAATGTGAGCCTTTCATCATCACAGTGGAAAATTGCAAATATTCCACCACATCTTAGAAAAATAAAAACAGGATGGCCATCTCAGTCAGAAGCTACTAAAAGGTTTGCTGTCTCATTTCTTTCTACACTGAAACTCTGCTTCACACTTGAGATGGAAAGTACAGTCTAGCTGCCAAGGATAGATGATCCAGGAGCATGCTTTGATATCTGCTCACATACCTTTGATGCTCACAACACTAGATGTGCAGACATATTTACTAAATCAAAGTAACTTTTCTTTTAACAGCTGCATTGAATTTGAGATGAATGGAAACAGTTGTATACCACTGAATAACAGCGCCTTCAGGAAAAAGTGATGTTTCTGTGTCTGGTGGCATGCAAAAAACCCAAATATGCCTTGTATTTAGTGAAAAACTTCAGTGAAAAACTGAAAAAAACAGTTAAATATAATGAAATTAAAGAATATCTTTTAAGAAACCTTGTTCAAATTGTGTTATTTCTGCAACAATGACCAAGTGATCAAGTGAAAGTAAATCGGACCATTAGAAATATAATATGATCAGTACATACTGTAGATATTATATAGGCTTGATCTCAAGGTTATGTGAGAGTGCACATAGCATTAGAACTAACAAGATAAAAGACTGATATTACTGTTGTTGTATGTCTGCTGTTACTTCATTACAAATAGAAGACTGGAGTATATCCATCAACTGGACTGTGGAACTAATATTTTATTATAAGTCAGATTTTAGTGAAGATGCTGTAAAGACATGATAAGCCAAAATATAGACTGAGGGGCTACCAGTGGCTATGGACAGATACCTCTGTCTGTAATTTCCACTCATTGAAACTTTTTTTTTTTTCGTTTTTTGGAGGTGATTTATAGCCTGAAGGGGTAATTTAAAAATAATAAATTGGTAACTACTGTGTTCAACATGTCAAAGCCTGAAATGGTGGTGGACTCCATTGTTGGAGGGAGGCATCAGTCTGAAAAAACAAACTCTTAAAAAGCAAACAATTTTATAGGTTTTATCAAATCTTTTATGCTTATGACTCAATAAAAGAAAAAAAAATTATGTAGTTAAAAATGTGGACAGGCAGATTGGTGTGGTGTATAAAGTATACACGTTGATGCAGAAGTTTGTGTCTGAATCTAACATCTATCTCTATGAATCTACCTACCTTTGAAAATTAAACATCCCATGCAGGGTGTTTGCAGGTGTCCACAATAGGCTAGGAGTAGAACCGTTAACTGTAGGACCTGGCAAGTTTTTTAAAGCTTGAATTTATAGAAATATTTCATGTGGAGATGGGGAGGAGGTACAGCAGACCTAGAACATGTGTGGTACATAAAGTGTTGTCACACTGTTCAGTTAGCAAAATCCAAGTGATGGAAAATTAACAAAACTGTAAAATCAGACCCAAGATTCAAATAGTGGTCATATAGTGTTTTCTCTCTCTCTCCATTAGGATGATACATGTCTGAATGCTAATATTACATATGTTTTTTCAGGACTTCAGCTGAAATCCATTCAGTCACCTTACACAAGTGTTGAAAACAACCCCAGAGAGAGTTTGAGTGACAGCAGTGGCATTGGAACAGAGCTGCCTAGACAGCCCATATCCCTTTCACTAGCTGGAAGTAGAGACTGGCTGAAAATGGCATCTCCTAGGGAAAGCCAACAACTGGCTATCACCCTGGCCGTTTGTCTTCATCAATCAACCCACGTTTGTTGACCAAGCAACATGATGTCACTATTAATTTCATGCATTCCCTTAATGGGATCCAGAGGGGCATCCTATCCTCACAGTAGGCATTTCCTGCCCTGTTGCATTATGGGATATGTCCTCTTCCTTTGAGGAGATCAGTTGGACTTTTTCAAAGTTTTACATCTTCTGATGTTGTTTTTTCTCTCTCTTTTTAATCTCTCCTTCATTCCTATCTGCCGTTTCCCCCCTCATGGTGTTATTTGCTTTGCTTTGTCATAGCTCTTCTCGTTGGAAACAGCTCCACTGTGTTTGTATCCTTGTTATGTGAGTACTTGTGATGATTTCCACTTATTTGCCGAGGTATACACTGAACTGGATGTACCAAACCTTTTGATCAACCCTCAGATTTCATGAACAGATACTGGCGCTGTGTGCTCAGATCAGCGCATTAGCGTTTCATTTGAAAGAATGGTGTCACTGTGTTGACAAGCTCATGATAAGTTGGTGGCTTCTAAGGGAAAATGTTTAAAGCAGATAAATGCCTCAGGACTCCATCTGTCTGTCTTATTGTCCTGATTGTAGTTTATTTTCGGTGATTATGAAAACCTGCTTTAAACAGGCTTTGGGGATGTTGGTTTACTAGCTTTAGATGAAGTTTGCCCCTCGCGCAATGATTCTGCACAAGGTACTTAATGTTATCTCTTCAGACTTCTGTGCAACTGTATTTACTGTCTACATGACTGGCTTTTTTCACTCCTTTGATTATCACAGAGGAGGAGGGAGTTGTGAATGATATTCCTTACTCCTAGTCTCACTTACTCCCTTCCATCTCAGCCCCCCTCCTTGCCTCGCTCTCCCTGTTACTGCACCTCTCCTCTGGCTTTAAGAGGCTTAGCAGCAGCTTAGCGCCCAGGTCAAACTGGCCTTTGCCCTTCATCTGTCAGTCTTTTGATGTGGTGCCAGCCTGGGCTGCTTGCTACGCTCTGCCTTTAACAGCACGTCCAGAGGTCATAGGAGGGCTCTAACTTCAAGACCCCACCCCACCTTAACTCTCTAACACAACCCCCAATCCACAACCACCATGAACACCACCTCCTTTGCAGATGTGTCTGTGTCTGATACTCCCTTTCCACCTCCTTTCAGCCCTCCCTTGCCTCTTCTCTGCCCTAGTGCCCATTATTATTTTATAGTTTGGTTCTGCATTCCTTTCACTCAGGCTGCAGTGGAAGGCAGACCTTTTGTTTTATTGCTTACACATGTCCATGGCTTTCTTCCTCAGCAGGGAGAAACAAAACAGCAAGAGGGAGATGGCCAACATTAGGACCAGCCATCTAAACTCTCTCCACCTTGAACTAATAGTTGGGGGCCAGGGTATGGGTCTACCTCAGCCTTGTGCCAGTGGGGTTTCAATTTGTAGAGACATAAACAGATACTAAAGCCAAGGTTACAACACAGTGATTTATCAAGGTAGTTCACATCAAATTATCACAGTGCCCCCCTACTATCAGCACCATAATACCCCCCAACCAAGCCCCTGCTTCAGAGGTGCACAGTGGTCACACTTAATTTAGGAGTGCACAAACATGTGTCCCTCTGTCTGTTTTCCCTCTGACCGTGACGCTTCACACCAGCGAAAGATCATCCCGGCCAGGGCGTCAAGACTTTAAAGAGGATGTAAATGTCTGCAGTTGTATGCATGTGTGTTGCAAAAGGTGTATGCACTATGATACACTATGAGCAGTAATTTCACTGTATAGAATTTGTGTCCAGTGAATGCACTCGAAGAAAGCATATCTGGGCAGGTGTCTTTGCATATTATAATAATAAATGTAAATCTTAAAGGTAAATCTTAACAGTACTAAAAGTCCACGTGTATTATGTCCAACATATGTTGTCTCCATTTCTTCGTTCTATCACCTGGAACAAAAAACAATAGTAGTTCTTGGTTGAACAGCACTAAAGTCAAGATGAATTATGTGTGATTTCACAAGCCAGGTATGTAACAGAATCTAACTTGAAATAAACAGATTATTTTTCTGTAGCAAAATTGTGTTTCACTTTAATATGGTGCCTGAACAGAGTGGTGCCTTTGATCTTTACTAGCAGAGCCCAGCACATGGATAATATATCTTTCCGAGATAAAAGTAAAAATGTGCACAAGTTGATGATGTCATTCAGATATGGCCGCAAGCCTGGGAGAAAAGCAAACGTTCACAAGCAAGGCTATCCCGAGGATCATTCAGGGTGCTCTCTGAGCCTTCGGGGAAATCAATTACACATTTTCCAAACTGTGATTCCTGCTGTAGGAACTTAATCGTGGAGGCCTTCTGCAGAGGATCATCCCGATGAGTTTAGACACTGTTTTTGCTCCCTGGTGTCTCCTCTCCTCTCTCTCTGTCCCCCACCCCCAGCTTCAACCTTTGCAACTCGCTACATTTGTGTGCAGCTTACAATTCTGCACAGTCATTCATCATCATTTGCTGGCGTATCTGTCTTGAGTGCCTTAGCTTTGATCATGTTGTAGTTTATACTTTACATCTGTTCTACATTTAACCTTCTCTAATGCTGTTGCTCAAAAACTATTACCCTGGCATAACTGGAGAAGAGTTTACCTGGTGACTTTGTAGCCATTATAAATCTTCCATATTTGTCATGGCCCAGTAAATAAATGATCCACCAGTTGAAACATTGTGATAAGCAGATCTCCCCTTGCTATTTCCTGCCTTATGGGACAGGACTCAGAGCAATCCTCTGCTTCCTCTTACGTGATCTTCTCTTCTTTCAAAAGCTTATCTACTCCTAAATCATTCCCTTTGAATTGGGAGGACAGTGCATTTTCTGTATTTTCTCTAACTCTTTCCAGCTCTGTTATTTCCAGTTTTTCTTCGAGGCTTTGCTCCATGTGTATATGTGCTGGCACTGCACCTATGCCCCTCCAACCCCACTCCCTTCTGCGATTTCTTGCTCTCTCTTTTTCTCTGTCCTCAGGAACCCAGGAGCATAAGGCCCTGACCCCCTCCTCCTCCACCAGCACACTAATCATCCCTAATCAGAAGTGAAATGCATTTTTCTAAGGAAGTAGCTGGAAAATTTCACAATCTGCATTTCTCCGACCAAGCTGATTAGGGAAACATTATCCTGCTTTCACAGTCACTTCCAATCTGCCTTTAATCTGTCACTTCAATCGCCTAATTATTTAGTCAATGACCTGGGGACGCAATCTTACAAAAGAATGAAATGCATGCCATATCATTTTCCCTTTCATTTATGCATGATATCGCTGGTTACATGTTATGTTCCCTTGAGCTAAATATGCAAGCCTTGTTCATGTACACGTATTTGTGTGTTTCTGAGTGCAGGCAGGTTGGTGTGTGTGCACTGTTTAGGCTTTTATTGTCCTTCCCTATTGTATCCATGCGTATGTGGATGTGTGTTTTTCACTGTGTTTCAGGAGTAGCTTGTTTAGAAGCTGCTGAGCTGTGAATGCTGGCTGGGGGTAATGCAGTTTAGGCCTAAGTTGGAAAAGCCTTTAGGGAATGAGAGTCTGTGGGGGAGTTGTGTTATTGGAAAGGTCATGATTACAGTAGGGGGTCAAAATAACTCGCTGACACTCTTCATACACAAGTGACTGCTATTGGGCCTCAGGGTGTCAAGAACTATATTGAGTATTGACTATATGTCACAGCAATAAAAAGGAAACCTGTTCTCCACTGGTGAATGTTATACCTTCAAAGAGTGTGATGTCAGGACAAAAGGTAAAAATATCTTCAATGTCAATAAGGCTGTCATGTTGACATGCTAATTTTCCTGCAGAGGTGGAAAGAACAGTGTCTTTTACGGCTGAAATTGTAAGCAGAAGAAAAATAATATAGATTGCAAAATGTAAGAATTGCTGTGCTACTTTTTGTTCATCAAACTTTTTTGTCCAATATCAAGAAAATATACCTGCTTGGAAGTACATAGAGTGGTAGTGCAAGACCTCTTAAACACTATGAAAACGCTATGAAAAAATGCAGTTCAGGGCATTTTAAACAACACCACATAATGAAGACTGAACAAAAACATAACATAACACTAACATAACATGCTGTTGCATCTTTCTTGGTTGTATTAAATTCACTCTAGAGCGATATAGTTTATGTATAAGTGAAAGAGTTTAAAAAGTTCCACCTTACACTTAAAAGCATGAACTTTCCACACAGTGTGGCACACTTATAATAGTTCCAGTCTGTCACAGGACACATCCAGCTCGATAAAGACACAGGCCCATCCAAGGCAGCTGTCTCTCTTTCATCTTTGCCTTCACTTGATGGGAGCCCCTTCCCCTAGTTGTGGGTGCTTTACCTCTCTTATCAAATGGGGATTCTGGAGAGCCATCATGCTTATTTGTTCCTGTCACCCAGTCCACTAATAAACCTCTTTAGAAATATGCTTTTAAAAGAGTCTAAGAAAACATTCCACAATCTGCCCATGGGGCAGGTCCAAAGTCCCACCAGGCCTTTGCTAAAACCAGCACTTAGCACCTCCATCCAGTGCTGCAAAACAGATCATCAGAGGTCATGAACTCCGGCACTCAGAAAGAACTTTGACCATGGGAATACTAGTATTAAAACAAAAACAAACAAGAGATTCACATCAAACAGAAATATATTCTTTTAGTGAGATTCCATTTTTTAGGCTTGCATGTAATATAGTCAGTGTCCAACCTACTACAATTTGTATCATGACACACTGCCTATTTACTACAAATTAAAGTTTACGTTTGATTTTTAAATATGATCTTTATTAGTGTTTTTTTGTATTTGGAGGATCTCTTTCAGAAGCCAAACCAACTCAATAAATTATAAATATAAAATTATAAAGTATAAAATTAGCTGAAAGTGACATTAGATCCAATGTCTGCTCTGACATAATTGTGTATTTATGTTTTTTTATTCATTTTTACCAACTCTCAAATAAAAGAGCCATATTTTTTTTTTCTTTGAGGATTTTGTTTGTTAAAGAATGCAACAGTTTATCACCTATTTTTCAAATGCTACAGTAAACTGAAAAATCTGTTCTGATGCACTCACATCAAGGTTAAAACTGCATTGTAATAAGCATAACTTTTGTAGCTGAATAAATATTGACTTGTTCATATGTCTGATTGGCAGACACGCTCAGTGATCAGGCTATAATAACAGATGGTGCTGTAACAGAGAGAGGGGGGTGGGGTGCTGCTGGAGAGAGTTGATGTGTGAGCTATTTCAGGAATGCCTGAGAGGAAACGTATCGATCGGGACACTTAGACTTGATAAGGACGTCAGGTTAAGAGGAGCAAGGCAATCATTAAGTACACCACTGGCCGTTGTTGTTCAAAAAATATATTTGCTTTGGCGCTCAGCCCCCCCGTCCAACCGCCACCCCCCGAACCTTTTCTTCTTTTCCTTTTCTCACTTTATTTGGCTCTTTCTAGCCAGAGGTGAAAAAAAATCTCATCTCCATCAGGCTAAATTGTGGTGGGCAGCATTATCAGTTCAAAAGACCTGAGGATTTGACAGCTCCCTCTCCATGGTGATTAATTACTTCTCAACAGTGGTGGGTTCTCCTTTCCCCTCTTTTTTCCCTGTGTGCTGTTATAGTGGTGGTGGTGGTGGCTGGAGGCAACACATGATAAGTCCTGCCCTTATTACTGGTCGCTCTGGGAAAAAAGGCCCAGACAGCAATGGGCTAAAAGGGTCCAATCAAACCCCTAGTGCTACATGAGGCAAGGGAAGCTAGCGTGATATTTTGCTTAATCTTTAGCGCCTACTTGAAAGGTATAGCTCTGAGTGTGACGTTGGGTGAAATATCCACTTCTGTTCTTCAATCTCGCTGCCCATCCTTTCTCCCTCTACTGCCTGTCCCCAGGATTATAAAGGGTTTCGATCTATGTTTAATCACTATATCAGTAACAACTACAGACTTGAGAGCTCTCTATTATCATCAGCAAGGGGAAGGAGGACACTCCTCATCAAATACCTGATGGACAGAATTAATCACCTATGGACATCATACAGGAGAAACCATCTATTATAACCAGTGTAATCACACAAGGGACATGGCCTCATTCAACTAAGAGAGACTTCAATATAGTTAAGTACTTAGCTGTGTACATATTTGTATTACAAGCCTGTGGCAGCATTTTCCGCTCTTATTTGGATTCTGGGGTTCTCAAGGTTCTGCACACAGCCGGTCCTTGAGGTTCATGTCTCCCTGTAGGCTCCACTGTTTTGCTTGTGTGTATGAGTGGCACTTTCCCCGAGGCTGTGCCTGTTCGTGTGTGTTATCTGTGCGTGTGTTTTTGTGTATGTTTCACTGCTTCTGTTTCTCTGTGTGTACATGTATGCACATGTGTATGTATGACTAAATAAGCCTATTTTGGAAAGCTTCGATATTGGACCTGTCAGTTCTATAAGTCTCCCTGAAGGCGCTGAGGTGGAGATGAGAGACAGGAAAGCACGTGGTAGGGCACCGTGCACACATGCCTGTCAAGCGCCTGTCCCCAACAGTGGGCACTCGGGCCCTTGTGATGTCGTCCAGATGGACACATCTGTCTGTTTCCATGGGAATAAGCTGCTTCTGATGGAGTTCTTTTTTTGTTTATGTCTGTGATAACAGGCTGCCCGAATTTCATGATGTATGGTGTGAGAGTACACCTCTGGAGCTTCAACAGATCTCCCAGATAACGTATTAAGATGTCATTATTGTATTAGGAGTGGGTGTTCTCCTTTATATGCATTTGAATGGCAATAGATTTGATTTCTGTTGTAGAAGAAGACTATGTTTACCCTACAGTTTAAACTATTGCTCCTATAATTTTTTAATGCATATTTTATTTTATTTTATTTTATTTATTTATTTTCAGCTGTAGCGTGTCATGTATATTGGACATTCATTTTCTCCAACGGGAGCTAAGAGGATGAGTTTTGTCATTACAGACAACCAAGCAAGGTGAACCTTTCCGAGACTAGGGACCTTTTTCTGGTACACAGAATTGAAACAACCCCTCAATGCACCTTCATATAATCCCTGGCATTTTGTTTTGATGCACCACAGCATGAAAATGAGAGAATATGGCAATGTTATGGCATTTGAAGTCAATATGTATTATAAAATCAATCTAGATGAAGATCTGCCCATCCCTCTAATTAGATGGGGTGACTGGAGATTGATTTTTAATTGCAAAAGTAATTACATGGAGCAGATAGCCAGTGACATTTGATTATCTAGGTGATTGATTAAAAGGCCTGGCTGCTGGGGCAGACTGTCAGCCAGCTGAATCCAGACAAAAGAGAAAATTAAAAAAGTTGTCCCGTTTGTAATCACGAATTTCAAGGGTGAAATTACAAAGCCAAACATCCCCTTAGAGAAGCCCAGCATCCTTCCACTTTGCGCCTGTCTGCCCTCCTATCTCGCCCCTGCCGTCACAACACCCACAAGGCAAGACCTCTGTGACACGCTAAAAAGGGGAAAACAATGATGTGAAAAATGAATTGAGGAATTGTTCTGTTACAGACAGCCTGGTGAGTAAATGATGAGTGCATATATCTGCTTAGCAGCCTTATCACATCATCATAGGCAACAAAGAAAAAAGAGAAGGAGAGATACTGGAATGGCAGAAAGAAGGACAGAGAAACACAGTGAAGGAAAGCTCTTATCTCTTAGACTGCTCCTTGACTCATCTTCATCTCTTGTCATCTTACTGCAATAGGTGCCTGCATACTGCCTGTTGACTAGTAAGAGAGTAGGACTAAATAAATGGCTGTACAACTTTTTTTTTCCTGTTGTGCTTTGGAAAGACAGAAAAAAACATTTTTATGTCCTTTTCTTATCCTCCACTGTCATTCTATTGGAGTCCCTCTTTTAGAAAATGAACAATGACAAGGAAAACTGGTGCGGGGGGACAGCTGAACTGTTTATGAGACTGAAAAAACTGTTTAAAAGGCTGTAGTTGACAGGAATAAATGACAACAGCTGGAAATGAAATACCTTTTTCATTTCTACCTTCTAGAAAAAAGGTTAGAATATATATCATCTGGTGGGTAAATCAGTGTACTTTACAGTCTTGTGAATGCATATGTATGTATCAAAAATCTACTACTGTCAGTTTTAGGCTGAGCAACAAAGAAAAAAAAATCTAGTCTCTAATATCTAGTCTCACCCACTGGCTAATATCATCCTACTTAGGCTGATAAGTCCCCACTGACATGCACACACACCCATACATCCAAAAGCACAGACACAGAGCAACATGTTCTGTTCGCAGTCCTTATAACCAGGACATCGATTTATTCCTCACCGTGGATATGGCTATAAATTATGCCCGGTTAAGGTATCATTTAGCCTGGTCTGTTAAGTCATTTCTGTCATTTTAGTGGAGGGTTCGCTCTTTGCACTTTCCATGAAGGCAACATTTATGCCTTTAATTTACAGCCCCTTGCCTGGAGGATACTTCTTGGCTTTATGAAGTGGTATTAGGGGGCCTATTTAGTTGTCATGGCAGAGCACTGCCCAGTGTGGCGCAGGCAGCAGAAGCCAGCCCCTGAAAAAGGAGAGATGAGGGAGCAAAGGCAGCGATTTCAAATAAGTATCGCTGTCCTTTTAACTTAAAGAGCTCTGTAGCTTGGCAGGAGCAGCTGAGCAGAGCCTTTGAAGGGAGGGAAAGAGAGAGAAGGGAGGGGAAATGAAACAGACCCGGACCATCCCCACATATTATTCCCCCTTAGGACGTACAGAGTCTATATTGGCTGAAGCAGCACAGCCCCTGGGGTCACAGCTCCTTCTCTGGCTGTGAGAGACACAGCATTAAGAGGGACTTTCCTCTGTCTGCCTCAGAAACAGGCCAGCAAGTGTCTGTGGGTAAACCATCACACATGTGCCTCCCAGCACCAAGCCTGGTCTCTGTGGGTGAACACAAAGCAGCGGCACTTATTAAATTTCCATGAAGTTTACCAAATTTGCGGGATCAGTGGGGTGAGGCCGTTAGGGAGTCCATGCCACTGCCTGCAGCTTCTCTCTGCCACCGAAACCCAGTGTGGTTGGGGGCCACTCTCCTCCCACCCCATCTCTACCTCCCCCACGTGTCACTCTTTCCCAGCTTAATACTAGAAGGAGATTTCTACTGATTGGGTCTGATATAGTACAAAACTTACTGCCCACATCCTACAGGGGTAGAGGTCCCGGTTGTAGCAGGCAAAAAATAACAGTATAAAAGCAAATAAATATGCAATCATGGATGTGTGGCTTGTGATTTGATGCGTGTGAGTAAATTTTATTCACACCAAAGGCAAATTCAAACACTTTGACACATAATACACATGTCCAGGGTTGGAATTTGGTCAGACTAAATTGTCATGCTTGTATATATAGTGAACATAATCTAAAAAGATTATAGCTTGGAGGATTTACTAACTTTATTCAGTGAGAAATGCGAACAAAGTTATATCCAAACCAAGAAATTTAGGTACATTATCCCAAGCATGTCACAGGCAGTAAATACTCACAGCAGGCTGTTCATCGGAGCCAAGACTTTTCCAGATGAGAAACCAGTTACTGAAATGCTGGGTTAAGAGAGTATACACAGACTTTATTTAGACAAATACAATATGGATAAGGTTTAGTTATTATTGGCTTAACTGAAGAATACTTAATATAAAAATAAAATTTAATATGACCTAGAATGCATTTTACATATATCATTCCATCATTATCAAACCATTATTCTTTAGTTGGTTAGTTGTTACAGAGATTCTTTAAGATTTCGCAGTAAATTTATTGGAATTGTGAAACTGATAACTTTTATGCTGTGGTTGTATCTGTTACACACATTGATGTGACACAGACACCCAGACCTTCCTCTCCTCTGCCACTTCTTCCAGCTCAACAAAGAGGAGTTCCCAAACCAGCCAAAACATATGATCTCTCCATCATGTCCTGGGTCTGCCCCAGGGCCTCCTCCTGCTAGGACATACTCAAAACATCTCATCTAGGAAGCGTCCGGGGGGTATCCTAGTCAGATGCCTAAACCACCTCAACTGGCTCCTTTTGATGTGGAGGAGTAGTTGTTCTACTCTAAGCCCCTCCTGAATGACCAAACTCCTTATCTTATCTCTAAGGGCGAGCTCAGCCACCCTTTGGTGGAAGCTCATTTCTGCTATTTGTATCTGTAATCTCATTCATCTCATCCATGATCTCATGTGTTTAGGGCTCGATTTGGTTCATAACTTTTATAGACAGAATTTTTGGACAGAATTTCTAGTCGCAGCCTAGTGGCGGAGGGTCTCTGCTTTGGTGGCCTCAGGATCAAATCTCTGCTCTTCACAGATGATGTGGTTCTTTTGGCTACATCAGGCAGTGACCTCCAGCTTGCACTAGGGTAGTTTTGCAGCAGTGTGGCTGGCAAAAGAATTAGCACCTCCAAGTCTGAGACCATGGTCCTCAGCTGAAAAGGGTGGAGTGCTCACTCTGTGCCAAGGATGAGTTGCTGTCCCAAGTGGAGTAGTTCAAGTATCTCAGGGTTTTATTCATGGGTGAGGGGAGAATGGATTGGAAGATTGGCAGATGGATTGGTGCGGCATCTGCAGTGATGTGGATGCTGTACTGGTCTGTTGTGGTGAAGAGAGAGCTGCGTGTGAAAGCAAAACTGTCAATTTACCAGTCGATCTACATTCCTATCCTTGCCAGTGGTAAAGTCCTGCTTCTGTGTATGACCTGGATGCTAATGCTGCTAGCACAAGTTAATAGGAGGACTTCAGAGGAATGGTGGAACAGCAGTACTAGCACAGATTGAATGAATTTGGTTGCGGTTTCCGTGTTTACTTATACTTGTATATGCTTGTAGGCAGTAGCCATTTTCACACATATGGTCATATGAACAAGAACGTTTTCACAGGACTCTATGTAGACCAGTGAAAAACTAAGTACAGCCTTACTACTTCCATGACAATTAAGAGTGTAAATGGCAGCCAGGTGTCAGGTAATTAAATGCACTTAATTTTCTCAATTTCTTAAAAGAAAAGAATCAAGGTATTGCAATGGTCCAGTAGAAGTCCACACCTCAACCCAGTTGAAATCTAGGAAGCTGGCAGGTTAAACACCATTTAATGTCTGACATTTAATGTGTTGGACAGTTGTGTAACCACTGGACCTCTGTTGAGTAATGTCTAGAATTGTTCAGAGCCACAGCACATGTGTGAATGTGACTTGTGTGTGTGTGTTTAGAAATATAGAAATACAAATGAATGTCAAGCAAGGCATTGATTGCTTAAGAAAACTTTTCTGGCCATATAAAACCTAGAAAAATATTTTGTCTAGTTTCTAGATATAGAACAACAATTTATATTACTCACACTGCATACAAACCAGGTTTACCAAATGAGACTGCATAAAGTGAGGATGTGGTCAATGTAGAGTCAGCTGTAGACAGTTAGTTATAACAAGTGGGAGCTATATACAAATACTTTGCTTGTGTGTGCATAAATGGCAGTTCATTCTGATGTTGTTGTGTCTTTTATGTCCTAGTCTAAACCAAGACCAAATTCCTAGGTTCTGTTGCCATTTACAGTCCAGCTTCTATGTGATTCAGTATACCACTTTGACTCTACAATGAAAAGATATACACAAACAGCATTCTATGATTGTAGGTCAGGATAAAACAGACCATAACATTTTCCACTAGCAGATCAGTGCTGAGATGTGGACATCGTAGGTTAAACATCTGTGTTTATTTAACCAACTCTTTCACTATTATTGCTCAGGAATTTTAGTCACAGTTGTACTCTTTGTGCTTTTGTACCAAAAAACAAAAAAATCATTAGTAGAAAAGAGACTGCTTAACAAAGAACAAAAAAAAAAAAATCCACATCATGAGACAAAGAAAATTTCTGGTTACCCTATGTCTCCCAGTACATTTTTTTTTTTTTGAAAACAGAACAAAAACAGTCATTTGTGGCCTTAAAGAGTGCCTTTGCTTGGCCTGTTAGATCTTGATGGAGATGAGGTCTACAAGAGTGTTCCATTAGCTCTATCTTTTCTCTTCCCTCCCTCTCTGGGTGATGTTGGCTGTACTCCAAATTGACTGGTTTTGATCTCTATGATAAAGTCTGGCCCAGCGACGGCCCTAATGACATCTGCACTGTCCGTCTGTGCTCCCAGACAAATACAACCCAGGAAGGTTAGTGCCGGCTCTTCTGCCCGTTATCAATCAATTACATTTGGCTTTGTCAGATTAATTGTATTCTTTGTTTGCTGTAGCTAGGAACCAGGTAGATTATAGATGGGGTTTGGGCAGGATGCTTGTGTGATTGTTGGTAGGATGTTATTGTGTGCATGCCTTGGCCCCTTTTACCCTTGTTCATTTATAGCAGTGCCACTTGGGGGGAGGGTGAACCTCCCTTATATATATATATATTTGCCAAAGGTAGCTAGTTAGTGTCCAACAAATCAAAAACTTGCATGAATTCATTTATGTCATATACCAGTGAATGTACCTGAGCAGCTTCTTTGCTTATGAAAAGCTGGATTAATTATGTAATGTTCAACTCACTGTGGCTAATAACTGATAATGATGTGTGAGAGGTGTGTCAGACTGGAGAGCATACTGGACTGCCAAGTGCTGTTGGACCCAGGTCAGGCTGTGTTCATCTTACTAATGAGATGTCAGATGGAGAAGATGGAGTGACCAGAGTGACCAAGCATCATTGGAAATTATTTCCCCTCCCCCAGCTTTGGATTGTGCAAACAGTCCCGAATTCAGAGAAGAGCTTGCGTAGCTGGCCAACTGATGACATCACTCTACGGATTCATTTTTTAGATGGGTATTTGGCTATAGAGAGACAACTAGGTCCGGTTTGGCTCAGCAGCTATGTTATTTGCGGTGCAGAGGAGCTAACCATGGGCCTGTGGTCCTTATTAGTCCAGTGACTGCAGTCAGTGATCCAATGTCCCATCTAGTCTTTAGCTCCACTCTGAGGAGATGAGTTGAGGTTAAATCAACACTTGTCTCCTCCTTCTGAACATCTAAATCTGCAGTGGAGAAAAGTAAGATATTGCTCCTCCCTTTATCCACCCCCTCAGGCTAGCCTCACTTCTCTTAAGTTCTCTGCTGTACTGCCAGTGGGTCAGGTTGATCCCCCCCGTCATTGAAACTCATTCGGGGGGCATTAAAGTGTAAACCAGATGAAAAAACAAAGGGCTTAGGCAAATCAGATGGCTCAAACAACAACAACAAACGCACACTCTGTAATCTGCTTAGGGAAATTAATGAGGGGGAGCCCCTTGGCCAAGGTGGATAATGATCCTGGACCACGGGGATGAGAGGCTGCAGTGGATCAGGCAGAAGGTGAGAACGGGAAGGGGGGATTAGAGACGGACTCCCACCAGAATCAAACAGGACTCTGCCAAAGGGATCCCACCCCTCCTATGCCCAACTTCAAAAACTCCAGCCTAAGCTGGAAGTAGGTGTCTGTAATCCCCTCTGTGGCTGTAGATCTATGCGGCCGACTCAGGCCCAGCTTTCATCCTGCAGCTTGTTCGGCATGCTCTCCCTCCCTGTCCTGGGAACATAAACTTTTGCACTGTGGCCCCCGTACAGATCGCAGGGATCCGCTGGCTCATTACCTCTTCATTAGCGTGCTGCATCTTTGGCTACCAAGAGGATCAAGGCCATGGATAGAGTCTAGCTGCACAAACTGCTTGTGAGGGCCAGAAACCTGGACACGGCAGCCAGATGGACAAATGCATGCTACTGGAAACATGAGTTAGCAACCTATACATCTTTGCACTGTTGAAAGGTTCCATGTAACCTGTCAATAAAATGTTGTGCAACACACATTTTAAAGAACCCAATTGTCATTTACAGTGTCAAGCAGGACTGTGCCTCAATAGATCCCACAAAAAATACCCCTTGATTGCCATTATACCTGTTTATTTCTCCTGCATGGTCGTCTGATCTGATCATCTCAAATGTGTAGAAAGATTTTTCTTAAATGTATATATACACTCCTATTTATTAGGTTCTTAGAAATAGTGTCAGAACTGTCACTTACATCTTCTGAATATGTTTGAGATACCTTTGAAATGTGATTCCAGATTGGATTTATCTGCCTTTGCTTTTCTTTCTTGCAATTCATAGAATGCAGAATGATTTAAAGGGAGGTGTGGAATTGAGAAAATAAGCAGGCTTTGTAGTGCTTAATGGGGCCCAAAGCTCACTGTTAAAGCCCTCCCCTGCATCCAAAGCAGCCACAGGCAGGAGCCAAGCTCCATGAAGCCAAGTCTCATCAACCACTCTGCCATCCTCTGGTGTGATGGTGGCAATACACACACACACACACACACACACACACACACACACACACACACACACACACACACACACGCACAAACACACACACACAGACATACACACATATATGCACATAACCAGCAACTTGGATTCAGAATTATTTTGAACTTGGCACTTTTCTAAATTTATCAGAGAGAAAGTATGAAATATCTTGTTTTATATGTATATACTGTCAGCATCTAAATTATGCAGTGCCTTATCTGACAGTCATTTCCAAGGCCGTGCATGCAGTGTGGCCCCACGTGGTTATGGTCAAGTGTAAAAGCTTGACCTCTCTGTAGGACAACAGAGTGACTTTCATTAGCGCACCCAATGTTTGCCTCCCACTGTGCTCATGCATAGAGTAAACACTGTGTCTGCACCTCAAGTTGAGAGTAATAGTGGATTTATGCTTCTGCATTAAATCCACACCATATTGCAAGTGGCCACTTGCCTAGGCTATGTTGCAGGCTCTATAGAGATTCAGTGCAGAAGTATAAATTAAGGGTTAAATTAAGGGTTTACAAAATCCAATAAGAATCGCAAAGAGATGATGTAAACAAGGACATTTATGATCATTTATAGTAGCAGGCAATTCACACAAAATGCAATAGACCCTGCAGAAGTTACACAGTGAAAAACACAAGATTCACCTTTGTAGCCTGAATAAGTGACAGGGGTCACCATGCAAATGAAAAATGTCACACTGAGGCCTTTTTAATTAAATAAATGTGTGCACTACACCCACACACACACACACAGACCCCCCCACCCCCCACCCACACACACCCACACCCACACACACACATCTACGGATTTCCCAGCATTTTTCATACGATTGCCTCTTGCTCAGCTAATCTCATTATGTTCTCTTTTATTCCCAGTAAAAATCATGATATTGGTACTTTCATATACTTGCCATACAGAGGCTATTTATCTTTACAAATGCAGTGGCTGGAGTGTCTTTTTCAAATGGTAACATTTGCAATGTCACAAAGTGAGTGGCTCACTAATTAATGCATCAACATCGTTCCACACTTGTATTGTAGAAACTCAAACTATTAATGAATGCCATCATATTGTAATTACATGGTAATTATAAATGTAAAGCCCACACAGACTCACACTTCTTTTAGCCCCATAAGTAGGTGTATTTCACACTGCTTATGGGAGCCGATTAAGGTTAGAAGTTGATTCTCCATGGAGAATAAAAATTAACTAGCATCTAAAAATTCTCAGCTGTCTCAGAACTTCATGTGTTAACATTACTTGTAGTTTATTGTTTGTTTCAGGATATAATTTAGTAGATAATAAAGCTGAGGGCAAGTCTTTTACAGGAAACAATAACAAAACAGTCACAAATATTTTTGACTGAAAGAAGAGAGAAGAGAAGAGAGTTTTAAAACAATACTAATTTATTTATACACGAAAACAGGTCCTGGTCACTGTAACGGTTCTTAAACTCTATACTAACCTTGAGATTTTTGCATCAGAATTTAACTATACTTCAAGAACTGCAGAACAGAAATTCCAGTTCAACAACGGCTCACATGAACTGTCCAGTGTCCCACTGAACTTTAACTATGAATATCAGATACCAGTTACATACAAATTGTACCAACATTGCACAGTACATTAAAAAAAAGCTTTGTGCCTAAAGGCTAAGGTCAGATTTCAGCTTTATTCCTCCAATTTAATTTACATTTTGATTCAGATTAATAGTAATGTTATGAATCCTCACATACTATCTGGGTTAAAATTGACCAGTAAAAATACCCTAAATGTCATTCTTTTAGCCTGAAATTTCATGACATTTCCTAAAGTGACTCAAAACCACAAATATCACAAAGATGAAAACTTGACACTTTTGTACAGGTGCTATATATTTTTGTACATTCACGCTGTTCCAGGTCCCATTTGACCCATATCTATTTTTAGATATGGGTCAAATTGGATCTGGAACCTGGAATTCTTTTATGGAATCTTTAAACAATGGTACCATGGTTAGCACTGTCACCCCACAGAAAGAAGGTTTCTGGTTCAAATCCTGGCAGGGGTCTTTCTGTGTAAAATTTGCATGTTCTCCCTGGGCTGGCTTCCTCCCACAGTCCAAAGACATACATGTTAGGTTAATTGGTAATTCTAAATTGGCCATGGATGTGAAGTAGGTAAAATGCTTGAAGTGTATAAAATCAAGTGTATGCATGTATGGTGAAAGTGTGAATTGTCGTCAAAAGCACTTTGAGTGGTATTCAGTGGTATTGAGGGGGCATTATAAGGTTATTTATACACCTGAGCTGCCATTTTAGTGAGTGTGGGAAACACAGTGAGGGCAATATTTAACAGTTGTAACAGTTATACATAGTTATATAATGAATTCCAACAGTTCCAGTATGTCCTTGCTATTTTCCCTTTCAATGAATATATATTTAAATCATTATGGATGTTATGTTATGTCTTAGGTAAAACGGGACATGATATTTTGCGATTATTGATGTTTTTCTCCAAAAACAAGTGTTGTAAATCCTAAAAGAAAATGTATTCTCTCGGCTATCTGAAACATTTATTAGGGATTAATCATCCATTTATTAATGTAAGATAGGCTATTTATACATTCTAAATACATCTGTAGTTCAAAATTTGTTATAGACCCTTATTAATATTATAGGTTACATTATTAAAGCATTTCGTAGCCATGAAATGCTGGTATCAATGCAAACAACGAGGCCACCCACTACAGCAGTACTATAAATTGTGCTTAAGTATTGACCTAATCACTCAATTTAATTCAATTCAATTTTATTTATATAGCGCCAAATCACAACAAAAGTCGCCTCAAGACGCTTTATATTGTAAGGTAAAGACCCTACAATAATAGTAAGTGGACAACCCAGCCAGAAATTGAAAATTATATCCCTAATATATATTTATTATTTATCTGTTGAGAAGAGCACCTGATTTCTACCAATCAGTGAACTCACTGTTTATTGTCTGATGAGCTAGCCTCTAGGGTAATGACAATTGTGTCAGGGTGTCGGGTGGCCTCTGCTGTAACTGTCAGAAACTTCTATTTGCATTTACTCATCATTGGTTACAGCTCTATGTGGTTAAATGTAAAAAGAAATGCTTGTAAACAGACAAATATTTCTCAGCCAACATTGCACTTCAGACAATATTATGCAGAAACTATCTGTAGAGATTAAAGTTCTCCAGGTAGCTTGCTAGCTAGTGTTAGCTACCTAGGCGGAACAGACTGAACATCTCAGCAGAGATGCTATGTATTCATCAGCAGTCGGAGCATAATCTTTACTTATCGCATGTAGTAATTCATTTGAGAGTTGTCACATTTTTGTGACTTGGGGCAAAAGCAGCAAAACTTTGCATTTAAATATTTGGATTTTGGCTTGCAATTAAATTCAGTTTATTGCCCTACAAGAAAAACAAGGTTTAAATTATAACACTCCACTTTGGAAGACATTTTGCATGTCATGTCAAATAATGTCTAAATAATTCCTTTCATGTGCCTTCCATATCCTAAATTACTTGGTTATATGGTAAAACTACCCACTTTCACAACACTGACCATATGTTATAAGGCATATTTCACCTGTTCACTACAAGCTTTTCTTCATTTCAAGTGACATAAGGCTTGTTTTTTTTTTGTGTGTTTTTTTGTGTTTTTTAATCAGAAAACAAGCATTGAAAAGTTATTCATCATGGAAAGACAGAAGGGGAGGATGACACTTTCTGTTTTAGCTTGACATAACCCAAACTTTTTTTTCTTTTTTTTTTTTTACATTGTGCTTATTGGTTGCCCCTAATGCAGAGCTTCATGAAGACATATGGGCCTAAAGAGAACTTGATGGGGCTGCCACTGCCTTGCTTGTCATCCAGAATTTTGCCTGCCTTAATCCCTGCTTTAATTTACTCCACTCTACGCAGCAAGAAGTGACTAACACTGTCCTCAGGGGGCCTTTCCCTTATACTACGGGTGACAAGGAATATGCAAAGGCACAATTTCTCACCAGGAACAGTGACAGAGAGCAGTTACGCTGGGGAGCACACCTCCCGTTTCTGAGCATCTTTTAATGTCACTCATAAGAGCACTCTGCAGTTGCAAACTATTCTTCAGAGAGCCCTTTATTACCATGTTGATCCAAGGGGTCATTAGGTGAAGATTGTTTGGTGCAGAGGATGCGGCTATTGATTTGCTGAGAGATAGACTTTGCTGGAAAGTTTGTGACAGTGCAGAAAGACCATAGAGACTACTTCTTCAGACACAATCTAAACTGTTTTCAGCCTCTTTATCCCTTTCTCCTGCCTTATTTTTCCCACTCGTCTAATTTTCCACTGGAATGCTGGGTGAGAGAGGGGCCGTTGACGGGCACAAGTAATTGCTATCAGTCTGTCATTAGGTTCTCTATCTTGCTCCCTCCCCCTTTTTTTTTTCTCTGTCTCCCTACACAGGCCTGTGCTCAGCATTGCTTACAAATAAGACACTTAGGAGACGAGTGGAATTTGCTCCCCAAAAGCTGTGATGTATTGGATTTTTTACGGTCAGAGCAGCTCCTCCAACTGCCTTTTCATTCTCTGTTGTCCTGAGAACCATTTCTCTGTGTCTGCAATATTCACCCTCTCTCCCACTCTGTCCTCTCCTCTCTGCCTTTCAGGGTATCATTTGCAATTTAATGCTTACCTGGGGTGAGCCTTGACAATAGCTTCCACCATGAAATGGTCCAGGCCCTGCCTGCATGCCTAATGAGGTTGATGTTGAGCTATTTAGGTCATTGTCCCTTTACAATATCTACTTAATGCAACTCCATGGGAGTGGATTGTTGGAACGGTTAAAGATTCTATTAAGTCTTTACAAAAGCTATTCCATTCCGCTGTCCACCACATACTACCAGGGCACTGCTCTACTTCACTTTTGCTTTGTGAGAGGATGTTGCAACAAAGCAAAGCAAGGCGGTGCGATGTTAGTCTGGAGGGTCACTCGACTAATATCGCTTGAATATTTGGAAGTGTTTTTGTAGGTGAAAAGGCAAACATCCAGTCAGTCAGCAGCCTATTTAGTAACATATGAAATCTGGATTGAGCTGGCAAATTCATATTAATCATCGCACAAAATGATCTGCCAAAACAGACGGCCAACACCAACTATTAATCAGAGCAGAACCCGTGACAGCCTTTGGAATCGAAAGGGAAGGAGTCAGAGGGGGGGCCTCTTTGAGAGAGTACTTGATATGAAAACTGTGTTGTTGTGCTTTGTACCAGCCTGTGGGAGTTTTTAAACAAGCCCATATGGTGGTAGCCACCAGCTTTGGAGAAGGTGGGTGGGTTGGGGGGTTAGCCAGGGCCAGGATTTCACACAGTCAGTATTGAGTGGGATTGAGGAGGCGAGCTCTTAAGCTGTCTTTTCAGGCACAGCAAAAGCCCTCCATCTGGCCTCCTCTAAAACTCAGGGCGAGTTTACTCAGCTCCCTGTTGGCTGATTGGGCCTCCTGAAGCAGAAGTAACAGCATCAATAGTGTAAACCCTTGCCACTTGAGAGTATTACATTTCTTTTCATGCTTGACTTAATCAAAAGTGGGGAAGTGAAATTTACACCTTTTTGATGTTCTTTTTTCCCCGCTCACTAAGAAGGGCGATCTTAACCCATTTGATCTTCACAAGCGCCCACTAAATGGCCAAATATGCCAAGCAGACGGAAGCAGACGGTTGGCAGTTGCCAGTTTGCGCAGGGTCACTGTTGGAGCACTCCATGTGGTGGGGCAGGCAACCTCACAGAAGGCTCCAGTCTTAACAGAGTCCAGCCAAGCTTCTGTCTGGAGGCCCACTGTCTCTGTCCGCACTCAGCCAAAAATCAATCCACCCTCATGCTGATTCTCTGTGCTCTGCCTGAGCCAGTGTGAGACTTGTGTTGACTGTGCAGCATCAAATGAACACTGTAACTGGGGCTGTACAACAAAATGGATAGACAAAAAGCACTAGCCAAGTGTCAGTGGTATGATGTTTATATTTGATGGCAATAGCAAAGCTTTGCAGAGTCACAGTCTAGCTTGCAACATGTGCATCATGTACACACTGACAGACTGAGATTTCAGTGAGTAGTGAGCTAT
>VUQS01010417.1:9023-21426 GCA_015108495.1 Heterochromis multidens
AATTATGGTATTAAATGTTGATACAACCAGCATGTGCAAAGTGGCTGTTTAAACAACCAGTGGAGCCCATTCGCTTGGTGTGCATCCATACTGGGTGAAGCACAAGGAACCAGAACAAGAGAGGAAAGAGAGGAAAAGGAAAATCAATCCAAAGGAAGGAAATGTGGGCATAAAATAAAATGCATAAAAAAATAAATATACATATATAAAGTTACAGTATAAGACAGACCTGCAACAAATGCTGTTAGTGTTACTTCAATAGCAGACAATATGGACAAAACAAGTCATAAAAGAGATAGAAATTTTTAAGTTTTTTAAGATCAATTAAGATTCAGTGATCATTGATCTGACATGAAGACTATCTCTGAACTGTCGAGCTGATTGACATCAGGGGCCAGATTTATTAAAAAAAAAAAAAAACATGCATAGGTATGTGTAATGTCTTTTCTCTTCACATAAACTGGTAAATGTATAAGGAAAAAAAATTAGGGTATGATGGGCACAGCTTTCGGGCCTGAAAAGTGAAGCCAACGCAGACTGCGTTAAACATGGGTTCTTTGTAATGGCCAGCAGGGGGCGACTCCTCTGGCTGCAAAAAGAGTTCCACAGTTGTATAGCTGTCTATGGGAACTTGATCCTCCTTGCTTGGTAACCTCAGAAAACAATTTCCTGATGACTTTATGGGTGGCTCAGGTGCTAGTTTGAGTAATATTAAATAGAACATGAAGTCTTTTGTAAATTATGGTCCTTCCACAGGTCAGAAAGGAGGATTATCTAGGATATGCTCATTGGTCAAACGTCACGGTGGCTACATCCATCTTTTATTCTGTCTGTGGATGAGAGTGTGTGTATAAATGTGTTCTTCAGAGTAAGCATGCACAATTTGTGTGTGCGCACACACTTTATGAATCTGGCCCCTGATCTTTATTTGTTATTCACTTTAGTGTAAAGTTGTTTAGTGTAAAGAGTTACTGACTGTTTAAAAGTTCAAAAAACGCTTCATTGAATGCAGACAGTTCTGCATATCAGAAGTTAAAATATTGCAGTTCCCTCTTGCTGCCATGCGGAAGCGGCAGCGTGCAAGTTCCCCTAACCCGATTTGAAGATGCTGTAAGTGTCTAATATGTATATGTAGAATGTAAAGGATGGAGCCTGAACTGTAGTGCTCTTACCTGAATATCAGTAAGCTCTTTGTAGAACCTCTTTGCCAGATCTGGACCGTTCTGCATGGTGGGGATCTGGTATGTCTGAGAGAAAACAGAGAAGGAAATACTGATGTTACTGGTGATTTCCATGGATTCCTGATCTAAGACTGTCAAACATATTCTGAAGGTACTGGTTATGGTTTAAAAAGGATTTTATACATGATTATTTGTCCAAAAATTTTAAATGTATTTGCATCTGTAAGAATGGCGGTACTCCCTCAATGGTGAATGCATAACTTTAAAGCTAAGAGCCCTCACTTTTAGCTTATATACCATACATCATATAAATGTAACTTGAAGATGTTTTGATTTGATAAAAAGCAGAAATGCTCAATGTTCCATGTTTGAAAAGTGTTATTTGGTCCAGCATTATAATGAACGAGTCACAGGAAACCCAGCATCATCACCATTCATCATAAAAAGTGGTGAACTCCCACCTTTCCTTTGTAGAGGAGGCTGCCGACGGGGCAGACGACACAGGCCGTCCCTGCACCGAACACCTCCAGGACTCTTCCAGCATCCAGAGCTCCAAGCAGCTCCTTCATGCCCATTGTGCGCTCCGTCACTTTAAACTCCCCCTGACAGAAACACACAAAGCAATGGAACACACAAAAGAATTCAAGGCAGGAAAGAGGTTTAATAAAGTTGTGCAGTGATTTTTTTTAAAAATGTGTATATTTGTAAAAAAGCCATAAAACAACTAGGCTCTATCTGTGAATGTGCTGCAGAGGTGCTTTTACAAAAAAAGCAAAGATAACAGGGTAAAATTGACAGATTTTTGTGTTTTTACTGGTTTTTAATGGAACCGACTGTGTCAAAAATTTACTATTTGAGGTCTGAGGTCTGAGGCCCAGTACTGATCTATACAAGCATTACTGCGCAAAGGTATACTACTCAAAACTTTGTGCATATACTTTTCAAAAACTGCTATACCAGGTGACAGACAAAATGCCCACAGTGGCTTGTCAAACAGTTTAAATACTGGTAACAGTAAGAACAGTAGAGCCTAATGAGACAGGACCTGTGTATTACCTGTGCATCTTCTTACTCACAGGTAAGGCAGGGGACTTGTGTGGAGACATTTCTGGGAGCTGCTACAATGAAAATTTAGTGTCCAATGATTTAGAAATATGAGACTAACTCTCTACTTGAATATCAGCATGTGTATATTGTAACTGATACTATACTAACAACTGTCTTGTTGACCTAATAGTGTGTTTGGTCTCCTCTTGGATGCTCTTACCCAGGATCTACCGAGGTCCAGCAGTGACTGTCTGGTTACTCCTGGGAGAATAATGCCATCCAGAGGAGGCGTCACCACCTCTTTCTCTGCAGACACAGAAGAAAAATCACAAAAACAGTTTTAAACTGTGTGGACAGGAGAGGCTTAAATTCTTCTAACAAGATGAATGAAAGAAAACCCAATGAAGGGAAAGAGAATCTGACCCCCTTTCTTGTTGGTCCAGTAGATGAAGAGGTTCATGGTGCCGACCTCGGTGATCTGCTCATCTTCTCCATACAACCACAGGACCTGCTGACAGCCTCGCTTCACTGCTTCGTTCTGCACTGCTATTGTGGGGCCATAGTTACTGGAGAGAAAATTAAAATAAGACAAACAGTCTGACTTATTACATATGAAGAGCCATTTATTCTGTTTGCATTTGTTTTGGTGTAATGCATGTTTTGCACACCAGGTGGAAGTGAGTAGTAATAGGACCAAACAGTCTATGAATAGGGCTTTTTAAGAGGATGGTTCATTCAGCTGTGTTGCATGGTAGTCAGCACAAAGGTAAGATGCAGGTAGTGCAGCACCTGGATTTCATGGAGTTTGTGGAAACATCATGTAAATAAACAAAGAGAAGCCTGGACTTTGAACAAAACCCAGCTGATGTTCACAGCACGGGTCAGAAATAACAGCCAACTTGTAGCACCAGTGACTTAATGACTTACTGATAAACCTCTACAATATCCTCCCACAGAGACTAAAATATTTAAATATATCTGGTCATCATCTAAGAGTCTCCCACCCCCCAAATGACAACCTGCAACCAAACTACGGTGGCACAACCCAACCATATCCTGCTGGAAACACTGATAATAAATAATTGTGTATTTGTGGTGTTTGAATGATCTGAAAAATGTGTTTCTATTTGGGTGCAAAAATACCTCTGGAAAATCTGAGAAAATTTTGGGTGCATGAGCTGCCGAGTTGTTGAAACACAAAAACATTAAGGACGAAAATAAAAATGTGGTTAATTCTGAGAAAATTGTAATTCATTTCGCAAATTTATGTCACTTAATTTGTAATACAGTATTAGGCTGTAACCATAATTTGCTGTCTGCATAGAGTGACCTAGATAATCCAGATAACAAGTCTGATAAAGCAATACTGGGACCTGCTATCAATGTGATGTTTGAATACCCAGCATGTCTTCTAGATAGACAAAAGGAAGTCAAAGGAACAACTTCCCAACTCAGGAACTTTAACCATCCGAGGTTTGATTCTTGTCTGCAGCCTCGTTCAGCTCCTATTTTAAGACTCTAAGAGGATAAAAACCACCATCACCTGTTGTGTCCGAAACTTTACTAAGACCTGTGAGCGAATGATTTAAAGGGCTGGTGTATTTTTTGAGGAGAGTGAAAACCTTAATTACAGCCCGTGTATGCACTTAATGTGTACACTTGCCATTTGAAATGTTTTCACACAGATTTGCAGATTCTGATCATTAAAAGTTCATATTTACTTTTAAATTTCGACAAGTGAAGAAGGCACAGTGACATGTCAAGTTTTCAGTCAAATGAATGTGGACAGAACAAGTGTTCTTTCTGCATTTATGGCACCAAACAAGCACCAACAGAAAAGGTGCTTGTGCTGACAAGGAAGCATCCTGTTAACAAAGGTCATGACTGTTAGAAAGAACATCGTGAGAAATACAGAGCACCGCCACGACTTCTGGAAAGATGACAAACAATAAACAATGAACAAAGAACAACGCTGTTAAGACTCCAGCCATAAGTCGTACTTGGCTTCAGAAATCTATCAGCTTTTTCTGGGTGTCACTAAGTTCAAGCTGCATTAGCTGAGGGACAGATACAAAAACCCTGACATACAATCCCTCTGTGATGTTCTGCTTTAGTGTTGGGAAAGAAATGCAGACCAACATGACTGTCTTTACAGAATCGTATTTCTCCGATATTTTTTGGGGAATTTACTCTTTTCCAAATCAAATGCAATATGTTTGTTCAATAGTGATCAAAACTCCAGCAAAACATGTAGTATAAAGAACAACTACACTGTTCTGGCTTCACCAGAGTCATCACGATCAAGGTCATAAAGGTCATAATGGTGATGAAAGCTCTGCTGCTATATTTATGTTCAACTATGTGAGTTAAAGCTGCAGGTTTGCTCTTCAGTTGCATCAAGAGTCTTTCATTTAAATCTAGTGCAGACCCAGAATTAGGACCAGTTTGCTTACTGTCCAAATATTTCCCAACCAAACTGTATCTATATTAGCCTATATTCCAGAGATAAGCAACATGAGTTACAGGATGGAAATGCTGGAAATACTGCAGTAACAAACCTTTACCAGGGACACCTAAAAAACTTAAACTCTTCTGCATATTGCATATCTATTTTATTTTCACTCTAAAATATCAGCATCAACTGGGCTCTACTTTCTTTACCAGTAAATGGAAAGAATATTTAGTAATAATAACACTGTCCCCAGTAATAAAGGGACTCTTAATCTACACAGACTGGAAACCTTCACCTAGGCTAAAAAATTCCCTTCACACCAGGGATGAACTGAGTCCCGGGATCCAGAAGGATATCTGGATCTGGATTTTCATATTTTCTTCAGAGCACTGAGATGATGTCTTACAATGTTTCTTATTTCACTTTGACATGACTTTGTGATGATATCCCACATTTTGCCATATCTTGCGCTGATAAGGAAATCTAAAAATTCCTGTACCCAGATTCCAACTGACTCCAAAAACTAATCACTTATAAGTTGTGCCAAGTCCCAACTTTGGTAAAATTTTGATTCAAATCTGTCCATGACTTCTTAAGTAATCCTACTATTAAACAGACAAACTGAACAAATAAAATAAACTCCTTAGCAGAGGTAACAAAAACGTAAGCAGCCTTAATTACTCTCAGGTCCACTGCAGTCCTGTGACTACTGGTGCTAAATCAGGCCCAACAGCTGAAGTGTTTACTCCACTTTGATGGGAGGAGAGCAGATTTTGTTGGCTTAGTGAATCGAGTGGGCGTTCAGTGGTGTTATGTAATCACCGCGGAGCTGAGCAGGTGCTGCTGTAGGACAGCAGAGTCATGTGGAAGCAGGGCCGTGATTATAGGCTGTGTGGAATCAGTGGAGATTACAGGAACGCTGGAGGCCTGCTGATTCATCTGCTTTTGTTTTCTGCACTTATCTGACCACATTCTTGTGATTAATTTTGACCTCAACACATCTTTGTAACTGCAGACTTGAAGCAGTCATATTAGCAATGCTGAACATTTTAAATTGTAAGGCTGCTTTTAATGCAGATACACCTACTAAAATATCACATGAGCCCTTTCTTGTTTGACACTGAGGGGGCCATTCTAGTCTCCACCAGCAAAGTGAAAAATCCAGATCCACTGCTGAATGAAAACACAGATGTGGTCTGGAGCAGTGCAGAAACTCCACCCGACCATGACAGTGGTCGAAGCTGATAAACTACTTTAGATTTTTTGTTGAGGGATTTATTACAGCACTTTAATCATGGAAGAAAAAAAAGCAACTGTATTTGTTTTCTTTTTCTTATTCTTCTTAAAAAAAAAAAAAAAACTAAAATGTGGGTGCTATAAAAATTAAGACCAGTGAATATTATAATAATGCTGGAACTCAATTTTATTTTCAATTCAGTTTTATTTATATAGCGCCAAATCACAATATCCTGTGATTCTGTGAATCACAATCGCCTCAAGGTGCTTTCTATTATAAGGTAAAGACCCTACAATATTACAGAGAAAACCCCAACAATCAGACGATCCCCTACAAGCAAGCACTTGGCGACAGTGAGAAGGAAAAACTCCCTTTTAACAGGAAGAAACCTCCAGCAGAACCAGGCTCAGAGAGGGGCAGCCATCTGCTGTGACCAGTTCGGGGTGGTCTATTGTTGGATTTAGTTGTGCTCTTATTGAATTTCTATTTTTTATTTTTATTCAACTTATAAGTCTTATCATTTTTTTGGTGATTGTTGCTTTTAATCATTTATTTAATCTCTTGCTTACATCTACCAACTGAGTTAGTTTCATATTATCTACACAGTTTTGTAACTGCAACCTCCCTGGTAGGTCATGCTTTATACCACACACTGTGCTTCTACCTGAAATGATAATGAAATATTATAAATAGACCTAAATAATTTGCTTACTTGCTGCAGTGTAACATCTTTTAAAGCAGCGGTTCCCAAATGATTTGGGAATCGCTGCTGGGATATTGGGATATTGTGTAAACCACACAGAGCAAAGCAAAAGTAATGAAAGAAATTTAAATTGACCATATTAGTACACATCAAACACCCTTTTTAAATTGCTTTTTATGCACAAAATTGACCCATAAAGAGAGTAGGACAGACACCAAATGCACACTTCATACAGGTGACATTCAGGAGGCTGAAATATAAAAGGGACTTGTTATTCTGACTTGGAAGAACTGACAAGTAAACCTCAGTGAAGAAAGTAAGATTAAGTGCAGCTTTCTATGTCTATGAGTTAAATGAAGAAAGATAAAAACTTACCCTCCCATCTTGTAGGCCCCAACGCCTCCTTTCCAAGCTCTGACATAAACAGGGTCCGCCAGGAGGGAAACTGGGTTGAAGGAACCTGTTGCAAAGTAGGGCCCGACTGGGCCGATGATGACGAAGATCATAGCTTTTCCTGGTCGAGACACGCCAAGAGACGGCTGGATGAGGGGTGAGAAGAGACAAGAGAAGACTGAATTCCAAGCACATCCAACACATCCTGATTTAATTAACCTGGGTGAAGTGGGAACCTGAACAGGCCTTTTAGTGAAACTAAAGCTCACCTCAATTCCAATGTAAGTGGGTCTGATGTAGAGGCTGGCATCCTGGGAGTAGGGGACCCACTCCTGGTCGATCTCCACCAGCTTCTTGATGCACTCCAGCAGTTCCCCTTTGTCAAACAGCTGCATGGGGAAAAGAAGTTTAACAGTAAGCTGGTGGCCTTTCATCACTAATCTGCCTTCTTTTATGCCATGAAAAAAATGACTGGAAATTTTTTAATATATATAAATGTATAAAGCAGGTGGCTCATTAATGTTAGTATAATATATAATTTAAATGATTCTGGCTGTGGTGGAGAGAGGTCACTGAACAAACTGTTATCCATCATAACTCCCACACCCTCCGTACCACTTACTTTCTCCAGCAGATTAATTCAGCTCTGCTGCCACATGGACAGATACTGATCTCTGTCATTACCTCATGCAGTAACTTTATAAGGCATCTTATCTGTCTAGCAGAGAATTATCTGTTCTCTCATGTCATCATTTAATTTTTTTGATCCTGCACTCCATCACACTAAGCCTCTTTAATGCTGACATTTGCTGTTCCTGTTTTTTTATATTGCATTTATTGAATTTATTCTATATAGGAAAACATATATATGCATTTATTGCAAGTTCTTGATATAAAGGAGAAAACAGATGAGCCCACGTGCTCAGTAGGTATGGCAGTAAAGTTTATCTTTACACCCCCTCCTTCTTCTTCTACATCAGCCAGACTGTCCTTGAGGCCTTTTTGGAGGCAGAACAGAAAGATGTCAAACAGAAGACAGTCAGGTACTTTACATAGCCTGACGCTTTCAGGACTCTCCAAAATATATATACTGTATACTTACAATATGTTAGCGTTATACTCAAAGTTTCCCCTATTCAACAGTTTCACAATAAGTTTTCATGACATTTAACCATTTAAGGAAATCTTATTTATAATGTTTTTGTTTTTTTTGGTGTGGCACATGATAACAGGTTGATTGCGGTTTTAACTCTTGTATTGGGACAACAGGAGGGTGTGCAAAAAGCCTTTCTGTGTAAATGTAAAGATGACCTATTCTGTTGTAGTGGTTAACATATTTGCTGGTTTGATTCCAGCTGGAGACACAAATCCCCTTCGGGGGTTGTGTCAGGAAGGGCACAAGTAATTCATGAGCCAAAAGCTCAGGTTTAGAGCATTATAGGTCTTTGCTATCAACAACTGTATCAGTATAAACAACTCATTCAGACCAACAGCAGCACCGAGTGAAAGAAACACAGGGTGAGGGTAAAGGTTGCAGACAATGAGACGCAAGTCCAGTCTGAAGGCCTGTTTGACACATCATTCCACTCTGAAGAGCGAATAACCAGGGTTTGTCCTGCAGAGAGGAAATTTTGGAACTTCCCCAAAGAGGTTTTATTCAACCGCAAACAAAATCTGCTTCCAGTGTTGTGTAATATACATTTTACCAGTTCTGCTTATTGAAGTTTCATTTCCTCAAGAAAAATTGATTTGCTATATTGATGTGCATTTCAGTGCACATCAATGGTGCTTGAGCGTAGTCTGAAGGGTTGTAAGAGTTGAGTAACACAGCTAGGGCTTTAAAACTCAGGGAAGTTACCCCAATGTATGTTGCAACCCAATCATTTTATCTTCTACCTATTTTATCTTTTGTCTTTGACAGAAATGTGGTTTTGGTTTGAGCAAAACTGATACTTGACCAGATGAAAAAAAAAGAAAAAAAAAAGCCAGTTCTGCCAGATGAAGGATTAAAAAAGTCTAGGTCAACTTTTCTGCCAGACTACCCCGTGTGTTTTGCCAGAGCTGTCCGTCTGCTTTACAGCCTCACTGCACTGACTGGCTTAAATGAATGAGCTGCCTTTTTTTCATGCAGTGCCACAGTCTCTCTGAATAAGGCCTTAGTGTCTCATGATGGGCTAAATTCTTTTGCTCTGAGGTGTTTCCACTCTAATCAGAATGATATGCTGTGTGAAGGAATAACAAAATACTGGATTCAAACCAATATATATTGCAAAGAGCAACCTCCAGGGTTGAAAAATAGAAGAAAAAAAACCACAACAACAAAAAAACAATGACAAAAACAACAGAAAGTCAACACCCACAGACTTCCACCTTAAATACCCAACTTTACAGCAAAGGTTAGCATGTTTATAACCTGTTGATCTGTATAGCTAATTCCTCCTTCCTGACATATTTATGCTGTGTTAATGTTTTTAATCACCAGTTTAAATTGTATTTAAGCTCAAAGTTATGTATCACTATGGACATGGCTAAAAGGTGCTGTTTTGTCTTCTTCAGTTTTCAGCGCAACTAAAAGACACTCTAAGGCAGGGGTGTCAAACATAAGGCTCAGGGGCCAGAATCAGCCCAGCAAATATTCCAATCCGGCCCATTCAACAGCTTTGGAAAATGTGAAGGAGAACGTAAATTTCTGACTTTTAAAAAAATGTATTTTAATAGGTTTTACAGCTTTTCCTACTAATAAAGACCTCCCCCATAACCTTTCATATGACACCTAAGTAATTAAGCAGTAGATAAACAATTAAATGACAGACAAGTTCCTGTTTTTTTGACTATCTACTATCAAATTTTCTGTTTTGTTTTTGTTTTTTTTACAATGGGTTCTTTCATTTTCCACAGCAACATTTCTTTATCATGTAGAAAAAGTGAGACATACTGTTGAAATTGCACTTCTTTTTCTTATATTAAACTATCTCAGGGATTAAATGTGTGCTTAAACTTCTTTACACTGACAGAAAGGGGAGTTTCACTGGTCCGGCCCACTTAAGATCAAAGTGGGATGTATGTAGCCCGCGATGTAAAATGAGTTTCACACCCCTGCTCTGAGGAGTCAGCTCTTTAATTTATCCAGAGCACCTTTCTTGCTAGCCAAAATATACATCCCATTTCATATCACAATGGAACCTACTAACCAAGCTAATTAGCTAGCACTGGTATTAGCTGATAACTCTCCAGGTATACCCTCTCACTAAAACATGGTCATCTTCAGTTTCAAAACAACAAAGGCAGCAACAGCTAGAATGCTAAATTTGGGCTTTCAAAAGAGTATCCCAAAAACCAATGGATGGTATCCATCTTTTATATACAGTCTATGATATATTAGCATGAAGGTTTCTGATGGTGTACAAACTCACAGGAAGGCTGCTCCTGTCTGCACTCCGATGCATCCTCTCCATGTTCAGCATAGGTCTGAACAGACGGATGTGGTTGTCGACTCCACGGTACGCCTTCATGCCTTCAAACAGCTGGAGGAAGAAGACAGAAACACACAACACTTCATTTAATTCCTCTTTGCTATTTTATTTTCCATTCATTCCACAACTTTTGTTGATTACTTTATTTAAGAAATGTCGCAGTGTTTCCCTGGGAACTTTAAGCCCAAATGTGGTTAGTTACAAACTGGCACTGATATTTATCCAGCATCAGGTAAGAGATAATATTTATCCATGTGAGTGGCCAATATTTATCAGTCACTGGCTGTTTTCATAAGTTCCTGGTCTACTTGCTCTCTTATATGCACCCAGTGAAAATATCATGTATATTTGTGTACTGCATGTTGGCAGAGCGCTCCTCTCTCACCTCTATGGAGTAGTGCAGGGCAGAGCTGGCTGGATGCAGCGACAGATTCTGGAAAGGTTTGATCTGAGGAGCCTCCCAGCCATCCTTCTCCGACCAGTTGATGGTTAGCATGTGGTCGGAGAACTGTTTGCCAAAGAGCAGCGTGGAGGGGTCGGGCTTCGGCTTGCATGCTGCGTTGTGTTCGATGGTGAGATCTGCTGCCTGAGCCGGAGATGGGTGGAGAAAAAACAAGAAAGAAGACAGGACAAGGGCAGAGCAGGCGACGAATAGTGATTGCTTTTAAATGGCCATTACTGAAAAGCACAATTAGTGGTGTGTTATACAGAGTCAGGTGAGAGTGATCTGATTATTTGGACAGAATTAATCAGATTAAATTAAACTGAATTAAATAATTACAAAAACAGGCACAGAGTGAAGGGAACACAGAAGAGGAAAGAAACTGTAAATAAGAGGCAACTTTTCTAAGCTAAAGACACAAATCCCTCCACTGAAAGTTATTTCCTTCTTTCTGTTATCATCTCATGTTCTAAATAACAAACCAGGCATTCACAGCCACACCAGACTGTAATTCAAACTTCGAGACAATGACATAGGTCTTACCGGGTGAAAAAAGAAAAAAAGAAAACGTTTTCCTCATTACCTTAAAGGAGCTGGCGAACCGCAGTGAGCCAAAGGAAAAAGGGAAGGCCTGAACAAGTCGTCCATGGAGTGCCTGCAAGCAAAGCATGACAAGACTCTTTGCAAGATGATGTGGCGGCTTTCTTTAAATAACAGTCAAAAGTGTAAAACTTTTACCAGATAACTGTGTAAGCTCTGATTTCCAGGTGACAATCATTGATCCAGCTTTGGGAACACACAGGAACATAATTCTGATATTGTCTTGTAGGGTGTGCTGCACCTCATAGTATGCAGCCACACATTCAGGAGAAGTACAGTACTAAAAGCTGTACTGTAAATAGTATCAGACATATGTATAGGGTGCTCTCTGCAGAATGACAATATTACAGTGCCTTGCGAAAGTATTCATCCCCCTTGGCATTCGTCAGGTTTTTTTGCCTCACAACCTGGAAGTCCACCTGTGTGCAATCAAAGTGTCACATGACCCGTCAGTATAAACAGACCTTTGCTGAAAGGCCGCAGAGTTTGCAACACCACTAAGCAAGAGGCATCACACCATGAAGACCAAGGAGCTCTCCAAACAAGTCAGGGACAAAGTTGTTGACAAATACAAGTCAGGGTTGGGTTATAAAAAACTGTCCAAGTCGTTGAAGATCCCTCAGAGCACCATCAAATCCACCATCTCCAAATGGAAAGAACATGGTACCACAACAAACCTGCCAAGAGGGGGCCGCCCACCAAAACTCACAGACTTGGCAAGGAGGGCATTAATCAGAGAGGCAGCACAGAGACCAAAGGTAACCCTGAAGGAGTTGCAGAGTTCCACAGCAGGGACTACAGTATCTGTCCATAGGACCACAATAAGCCGTACACTCCATAGAGCTGGACTGTATGGAAGAGTGGCCAGAAAAAAG
>VUQS01010420.1:2843-25707 GCA_015108495.1 Heterochromis multidens
GGTGTCTCTAATTTGTACTTTCCTTGTAATATCACCCTGATTGTGGGTGCAGACAGTCTCAACTTACGATTTTTATTTGATACAGGTGTCCATGCAGCCATCTTTACCTGTATTCATTTTAGTCACACAAACAACTTTGTGGTGAAGTCAGACATCAGGCTAAATTCTGACTGATCAAAGTTATGATCAGAAACTGTCATCGTGAAACTCAGAGACTGGATTTATAGGTTCTTCTTAGTGTCTCTGAACTGGAACACCTCATGCTGTGTCAAAAACTGAGGTTGAAGGCCTGATTTACTCTCTAAACTATGCATTCAAATTATCTCTATCTGTAGTAACAAGTGACACACTAAAGGACCACTGGAGAGGAGCAGCTTGACTTGAACAGAAAAAAGGGGGTTTGCTGTAAGCGCGCAACTCGAGAACAACAGAAGACGAACTGCCTGGGGGTTACTGGGGCTCTTGCTTTTATCGCGAGGAGTCAGTGAAGCCCATCCTTTCTGTAAAATCCACTCATGATCGCACTCTGCGGGTGATCCGGCTCTGGAAAAACAGGGACTTGCTAGCTCTTGTTTATCACCATTAGTGGGTCACTCTGACCAGCAGTGCTCCACTATCTCGCTCCCCTGCCATGCTTTGTGCCGTTCGTCTTCCATTAGGCTCAAAGTGGAGAGTGTCGGCATAAAAAACCTTTTATTGATGCCCCACACATAATGGGGTGGAGGAAAAATCGATACAGCATAGTATTGTGATATTTTGAATGGCGATATTGTATCGATACAGGGACACCAAATATCACTATTTTATTAAATGAATTAAAATACTCTGGGAATACTATGAACAAGAGGGCTCATCTCATGCACCATCATCCTGAGATAACGTTAGCCGAGCAAACTTACATTAAATCGGCTCAAAGAAAAACCATCCACAGTGAGCTCGACAAAGACACCTGCTAATTCAGAGCAAGCTAACAGCTCAGTCACAGGAGTAAAAATAGGACAGCAACCTCCTTACATCTACAAAAAAAAAAAAAATCAGTAGCTGCCTGGTGATTGTATTTAATGTTTTCACATTCTGCGACCAATTGCAACTTGTGGTGACTAAATGGTTGCCCAGAGCTTGAGGGTGTTGCACACTCAGGACCACTTTTGATCTCAAGGCAATTGCACAGGTCGTCTGATTGGAGGCAACCTTTCTGCAAACAGTCGCAGTCTGACTTGGACTGACTGCAGTCACTCTCAGAGAGATTGTCGAAGGTTTGCAAATAATTGCTACCAAATTTGTGAATGCAGACAGACTGACAACATGTTGACATCAGTCTGAATGAGTCTGAATGAGCACAACTTGAGGGGACTAGACTCAACTGGCTGCCAGCTGGTTGTATTCTGGTTATATTCCTATAGAACAGGAAGGTTGCTGAGCGCAAATGTAACAGTTAAATGTGAATTTCTGTTGAATTTAATTTCTGTCTCTAAGGACAGCAACAGACATGTGATTTTTGATGATTACAGTTAATTGTTGTATTATCAGAAACAGATTGCATGTATTTGCCAACTTGACCCCATTCAATCTCAGACTGATATCAGACTGACTCCGCCTTATGGCAACATAAGGTGATAAATCGCAATATATGTTATTGCAATACTCAGCATATTGCAAAATGTTAAAAATCACAGTATTATCATATAATGAGGGAAGTCTTGTGATAATATCGTATCGTGGGGTGTTTGGTGATTCCCACCTATAGTGAGAGGTGGATTACACAGCTGAAAACCAGGTCCTCTACTTATTATTATATCCTTATTGTTTTAACATTTTTGTGACATCTTAAGATTTGGTAAAAGTCATTTTCACCTTAGCTGCCATGCCTCTTTATCCCACTTAACACTTTTCTTACATGTATCTTGGGCAATCAGATAACAAATGGACAGAACCATGCATTTGCATAGACAATCACTAAAGCCACTTGCCTAGATGTGTGGTCAAATGTAAACATTAATGTGTCCCAATGGTTACCCAACAAGAATGTAACAACAAAATATGTCATCAGTGCAGGATGTGATGGGTTTTTTTCCATCTTATCTTATGACCTTTTGCAAGTTGCAAATCATTTTGTCCTCCTAATTGTAATGGGTGAAAGAACCCATACACGCATATTAGTTCTTATTTTTAATTTTCTTTGCAAGCACTTGCAAAACAAATCTGGTGCTTGACTGGCAACAGACACTCGTAATAACTATGCGCGATACCGTAACTGTGCATGATGCCCTTGCATTTGAAATCTCTTTTTGTTCTTCAACATACAGTTGATAAACTCTTTAAACTCACCCAAGTCAGAGGAAAAGGCAGGACTCTGACAGGCACACAGAGAGTGGGAGTCCAGCTTTCATAAAGGATAATAACTACTCTTTTATCAACTGTGTTTACTGTGACATAACGCCAAAGGATAGATAAAATACACCACGTTTACCACTAACCAGATTTTCATGACACTGAATGTACATCTATGAACAGCATGCAGACAAACAGACAGATAGACAGAGAGAGCAGTAGACAGACGGGACATGTATCTGGAGGGGAGAGTGGTATTCTGTGAGGATTGATAGACTCCATATTGTGAGCTAATGATCTCCCTAGGGCGCTGGGGAGAAACGATGAAACCAGTCTGCATGACACTGTCACACTCCCTATGTCACGCTGCCACCTTCATCTCTCAGTCTTTTCTCTCCCTCACTTGCTCTCACTCTGTCTTCCTCTCAACCTCTCTTTTTTCCCCTCTTCCTTGGGGAAATGCATCGATTCACCTTTGTTTGTACTGTCACCCACACATATTCAGCTGTCACAGCGAGGAACGGAGTTCACTGAACTGATGGAGCTGATTTAGAATAAGAGTCATAAGCTGTCCCCGTTTCCCAAAAATGAAACTCTGTGACATCTATTCTCATTTAGTTCAATCTGGACAAAAAACGGCAGAAATGTCTGTAGGAGGTGTTTAAAAGATGGTTGAGAATAGGTGGGAGATAGCATCATACTCCAGGCTTTGCAGACATAATAGGGAAAAGATCTTTTTAAATCAATTGTCAGCACTCTTACAATCACAGGCACAATGAGTGCATTCACCAGTTGTGTTGATGGAAAAGCACAATCATTTCCTGCAATCTGATTCTCACTGCCTTGCCAAGCTGTCACTGCTCCAATAAAAAACAAAGTGGGAGAGGAGGCAAACACACAAAAGTATAGAGGTTTGGAGCTAACTGGAGGTAGAATGTTACCTGTTACCTCTGACACGTTATATGCACCAGTATGTGGAGCTGAATTGTTGCTATTGAAAAACCAAAAAGTGTGTTTGCATGTGCACTAGATAGGTTATGAAAGAACAAACCCTTGGGCATAGACCCAGACACACAGGAGCAAGATACTAGGTGTGACAATGACATTTTGCATCTCTTTTAAGCTGTTTTGTTGCCTTTGTGTAGTCGTTTTTTGTGTCTTTGAATTGTTGTTGTTTTTTGTGGCATATTTATTTACTTAGAGTGCTATTTATTTTTATATATTGTTTTTGTGCGTCTTTGTAGTCCTTTGTGCCTTGTTAAAATTGTTTTGTGAAGTTGATTTGCTATTTTGTGAGGCTTTGTAGATTTTGCAGCTGTTTTGTGTCTCTTTGTAGCATTGCAGTCATAGTCTTTTGTGAACACTATACTGACTTTACATCTCAAACGGGGGCTGTGGCATACACGCTCCCTTACCCCTTGGTTCCTATAGGCCTCTTCAGTAATCTATCTGTAGCTGTGCCTGTGCTTGTAGTGAAGACAAACAGGCTGAAATGAAAATGATTTTTCCTGCACCACCGCATCAACTGTCTGCCTCTTAACAGGCCGGATGAGGGCCTTGCGCTTCTGCCCTCATCCGGTGCCGAAAACAAATAATCTCCTTTTGGTGCTGACACCTTGGCATCTTCAGTTCATTTCTGCTTTTCCTGTGAGAAAAAGTCTAGAATTACAGTTTTCTTCACCTCTCTTCACCTCTCCTTTCTTCTTGATCAAATGTACACAGCGAGGGCTTTATTTTGATTACTTTGCAGCCTTCATACTGTTGACTTGTTTTATACAGATAAGGACACTAAAGGGAGAATGACAGAGTAGGTGAGCCACAGCCAGCGACATCTGGGTGGATGTCGGCTGTATTATGTCTTGGTTCTGTTTGAAATGGCAAAGACTGTCTGAATTCCTCTGCTATTTCAACCATGTCTGTGCAGCACTGGAGTGTGGACATGACTGACAAAGAAAGTGCAGCATTTGAAGAGATTTATGTACCCGGCCTACTGTTTGAGAGTGTACAAACGTCCACTGTACATCTGACTCAGCATGGCATTTTCTGATAATGGTTTGCTTTCCTGCGTCATTCTCTTAGTTTCTCTGACATTAAAAAAAAAAAAGTGAGTAAAAAGTGTCATTATGCATGCCATTACAAATCTCAGAGGAAAAATAACATTGATTGAAGGCCCAGGGGACTGTGAATCACTTACTGAACAAAATTCATCTCAGCGGCTTCATCTTGACACATGCAGGTGCCAGCATGTTGTCCTGTTTGTGCCACAAAAATAATGGCATTTCTGAGTATCTGGAAAACATATTTTGTTTCACTTGAATGTTAAATTATTCTACATTGCAAACTGCAGTAAATTTCTCTGGATAAAAGGTTTCAGTATTTCTGTACCAAACATTAGATTTTTAGCCATAAACTTTATTGACCAGACAACAAGATTTTAATATGGTTTTTACCATCCAATCACACAATCATAATAGTATAGCCTATTTGACAGCATTTGACAGTGTTATCGATCAACAACGGCTCTGCCATTATTTTGCCAGGCTTTCCAGATTGCATTCTAGTTTCAAATGAAACCACAGCCATTAAATTTGCTACCTAGTTATGCATTTATCTGCCAAAATATGTAGCCTAGGCCAGTAAATTGCTATGGTAAAATAAAATGCTTTTACTGCAACTCTTACTGTATTCTGATATGATGTCTCTTCCCAGTAAGCTTTAATCACTATAACTTCCTGGGCCGCTACGACTGCTTGCCTTGGATTGTACCAGTTGGGAAACTGATCAAATCAGAAGATATAACCTACACAGGGCATTTACTCAGTAATAATGGCTCTTTAATTTGCTAGCTTTGTGAAACGAACGAAGGATGACACAAATTATTCTTCTTATCAAAACACCAGTGGAAAAATGCAAATGTGAAGAGGGTGCCCCATGTATTGCATGGGCAGTAGTGTGAGTTCAGAGATGATTGCTTCCACAATCAAACAATAAAAACAATGAAAGGCCAACATCTTGCCCAGTTACTATGGGCTGTTAGATACAGACCAATGTGATTAACTGTGTCTCATTTTGGACACTTTTCTACATACACTTCCATGTGGCACTGTGAATACTAGACACTTAATTGCACAGTGGGTGTTTTTCAAGTGGGTAATGTCAACATCGTTTGCAGATTGGTGAACCCCCATCCCATCTTTACTTCTGAGAAACTCAGCCTCTTTAAGGTGCTTTTTTTTTTTTTTATTACCCAATCATGTAACTGACCTGTTGCCAATTAACCGTATTAGTCGCAAAATCTTCCTCCAGCTGTTTCTTTTTAGTACCACTCACTTTCCCAGCCCTTTGTTGCCAACTTTAACATACATAAACACAATGTAACTATCTAGCTAGCTAGAAATCTTGTCAGCAATGGAATTACCATTGCTGTTGACAACATAATCTCCACCTGCTAGCAGAAATTGTATTGGTGATCATTCCCCTTCTGCAGTGCTGCCTGGATGGAGATCAGCCTTCCACGCTCAACTTTTAGACTGTTACGAAAACACCATCCGGGTAGCTAGCAGTGCACCGCTTGTAAAGATGCACTTACGCACTCTATGGAAATACATGATTTGAGTCACTGTAATTGTGTTCTTGAGTACATGCACAGTAACAATTGCTTATTTGGGGGGAAAATTTGTTTGCAGATGACAGTATCGCTTGGAAGAACAAAAGTGACAAGTAGGATTGAAAGTCTCTGTGGTGTTTGCTATACTGTAAATGGGACCTTCTGTTTGCATCATTGATGAGCATCTGTTATTGTCCCAAAAGAAATAGGAATGGCATACAAAATTTGTTTGGGACTGTACAAATTGTAGATATTACAGGTAGGATGAGATTATTAATAATGTCCTAATTATTAATTATAACCTAATTGCTGGCTATTTTACCCAAATGTATTTATTCATTTTAACATTATTATATTTGAAAATCTTTTAGAGTAAAAAGCAAAAAAGAGCAAAGTTTCCAAAGGTCTGTACAGAAAAATTGTTACGCCATACTCTCCAGAATTAAATTGATCTGTATTCAGCAAAGTGGATTTTTAGTATATTACCCTCTTTCTTCTGTCTTTCTCCACACACACACACACGTATACACACCCATTCTCACTGCTAAAACAATTACAGGTAGTTTCCCTCTGTGTTAAGAGAGCGACTGAGGTGTTCTTGTTCTATAATTACAACTCTCATCATGCACATCCCACTGCAATGCCCCAAACCACCATATCTGCCTCAGCCACTTTGTTCAATGGATGTCAGATCTCACTGTGTGGTCTATGTTGAGAGACCATTATATTTAAACCACTGTAGGAACTTCTGAAACAGCAGGGACACTTGGTTCCTTTGTTCTAATTTCCTCTCTTCCTCTGCTTTTGACACTAGCCTTCTTGGTACTGTCTTTTTTGTGCAGTGACACCTGCTCCTTTTCTCCTCTCTTTATTTCCCTTTTTCCTAACCTAGTCTCTTTATGCTTCTCTTTTTATACCCCCACCAATCTGTATGCCTTGTCTGCTTTCACACCCCATTTTCCAATGCTGGCTCTAGGTATATCCTCACTGTGGAGAAATCTGTCTGTTTCATTTGGGTGTGGAAAGAGTATGCTAATATTGCCTGCTAATGCCCATTGGGTGGGATAATGGCAGCCATCACTCACTGATGCAGCACAAAAACTGACAATTTGCTCTCCTTATGCTGACAAACAGCATATACTTCCCACCATTCTGTCACTCTGTCTTTTGTTTTTTTATTCCCTTTGTTCACACTGAATCTGTCTTCCCCCTTGACTGTCTCTCCAAGTCTCCCTACTATTCTGTTTTCAACCACCGTTCATTCTTTCAAGTTGGTATCGTACAACAAGACATAGGCCATGACCCCTGAAGGATGCTATTGCAAAAATGGAAACTGCACTTGGATCTAAAAGCTTTACAACTGATCGTTTTACTCATGCATAAATTATTCAGTCAAGTCCTGAAAACAGGGACACACTAAGAGTCATGGCTACTATTACAAGTCAATCATCCTACAGGGAATTATTTTTGCTGTGATGGAATTATTGGCAGGATAAATGGCAGATATATGACCAATATGCATGCCCTTAAATCCAACCACAAATCAAAAAGGAAATATAGTATTTCTTCTGTCTGTATACATTTCTTGGAAGAAGCAACTTTACACAACAAGCCAGGATGTTTAAGTATCGACCTGCCAGGCTATATTATTTCATTAGACAGTGAAACACCGTTTTTCTTTAGAAATTCGAAATCAAAGTCATACTTATTGTATCTTTTTTGGGTTATTTCCTTTGTAAATGCTTGAAACTCAGATACACTCAAAAGTGATGACAAGCTGCAAATGCAACATGGAAATATAATTACTTTTCAGAGGTGATATGGTAAAGCAATTTATTATTTAAATGCTACACGTTGCTTATTTTGACCACGGGCCACCTAATGAATATTGTATTAATAAAGGAGCGTTATTAAATTAAAACCTGAAATATGAATTGCAGTCAAAACATTCTGCAACTCATCTTCTTTGATTTAACATCTTTGATTTAACCCAGACTAAATATGAAATTTTGTGTCAAACTGACACAACTCATGTACAGGGTCATGACAAATGATGAGAATTGGGTCTTTGAGCCGCCTTTAGCCCAAAGGCAGCGCATCAGGTCACAAGACTGAACAGGAGCATGCACTGAAAAGGGCCAAAGTTTTCTGCACACCAACAAAATTGTGATTCACCATCCCCTCTACTTGCCATATTTGAATCCTGCAACTTTTTCCTCTTCACCAAATATAAAGTAAAGTTGAAGGATCAGTGGTTTCATAAAGTGAAGGAAATCCACAAACCTGTGATCAGAAAACCAATTTCTAGTGAAAAACTGTAGGAACACTGGGAGTGCTCCAGTTTCAGAAAGAGATGGTCTTGAAGAAGATAGCAGCCAAAGACCTCAGTATCACAGGCCTAGAGACCCCCTGGCAACCTCAAGTTATTAGGGAAAAATATTTATTCCCCAATCCATTGGCAAGTGGTTGCTGGAGGTTGCTGGCTGTTACCTGATGAAATTGGTCACAAAGAGGATACTGCACCAAAAGTATCCAGCAGATTGCCATGGTCGCCCATAGTTGGCATGGAAGATGCTGACTCGTCTACAAACACTTACCATTTCACTCTCCAAGCTGTGGTGGAACTGGAGAAAGTGTGACGCATACCAGAAATGGAGAACTTTCACTTTCAAAGTGAAAAATTGTGCTTTATCACTGCAGCCAACACATTTCAAAAGGTGCAACTTTTACTTTTAAGGTAAACAGTCTATTTTTTCCAGTTTGCACTGCACTTCTTGCAATTTCACTACCGTTTGGCGAGTAGTTTGCAAGTGTTTGCAGACAAGTTGGCGAACAACAGGTGCCTGCGGCAACCTACTAGCTAGATGTTGCTGGCTGATTTGTGTAATTACTTTGACAAGTGACCAAAGCACTTGCAAGGAGGTTCTCTTGTTGACCAGTTTCACACCAGCCAGCAACTTCCAGCAACCATTTGCCGATCGATCATTGTATACACATTTTTCCCTAGCAACCGGTGATTGCAAGATGGTTGCCAGCAGGTCTCTAGGTCTGTGTAACTGAGGCCTATAGTTTTTGCTTTTTTATGGATGGTGTAACTTAACTTTTTGATCACACCTAGGATCTGACTAGTGTGGTTAAATAATGTTATTGTCACTATTTAGTTTATGACATTGCTTGATTTAGAGTGCTAGGCAGGTAGTGTAAAGGAAAGAACAGAGGTCAGTGATTCTCTGTGGACTGAGCTCGATGAGCAAACCAGAAAGTTCTATTCTTTCTGAAACCTGGAGTTCACCTTTTCTTAGATTAGGTGCTCTTTACAAACATCTTGGTCTTGTGCACATAGAATCTAGAGCTACAAAAGACTTAGTGATTATTCATTATGGTAGCATGCATGGTTGGTCCCTGTGCTGTGCAAACTACTGATTATTGCCAGTTAAATTAAAGCTACATATGGTAACAGCACATGTAGGACTCCTATTGATTCACACCAGAAAACAGCTTTTAACCCCCTGCTTATATTTTTTTCCAAAAAGGCAATTAATTAAGAACTGATGTACACACATAACATAAAGGATGAAACAACACTGGCAACAAACACCAGCCACTTTCTGCAAGGGGGGCCTCGAGTAGGAGGCATTGTTGATAATAGGCAAGTGAAGCAATATGTTTCTTTCTTTCAATTAGAACTGTTAAGGTATCTGGCATGTCTGTTCATCTCACACAAGGATAAACTGCAAAGGCTGATTTGCGTAATTACTTTGACAAGGGTTGGAGCCCAGAGGTGAGCCCAGAGAAAACATCACATTGTCCAGTCTGTTTATCCAACTGCACTCAAATCAGAGGGTAGAAGACTGAAATGATGATGTAGTGAGTTGTTCTAAGTTTCACCATGGACAACATCTGAACTCTAATCTGATTACAGTATTAGAAAAAAATGTTACCTCTGAGAAGGAAGTGTTTGAAATTTTTACTAGAGGCTCAGCCCAACTTGGAAGTTATGAACCTTTGGAGCTGGTTTGGATTAGGATTCATGCACAAAGAAAATATCACAAACTAATCGTTATCCAGATACCGTTCAGGATCCAGGGACACAAGTCATGAAGGGACTTTTGAGCCTTAGCAGATGTGAGCAGTCATTGTTCTACCATAGCTCAATAATACCCTTACTGCTGAAGCATACTGTTTAAGCACCACTTTCCATCTTAAACACTGTGATTGCTGTAAACTGACATATCAGAGATGCCTGCAATATAAAGCTATAAGTAGAATAATAGATGCTTTTTGCCTATATAACCTCTGAACAGTAAACAACATGTGAGTCTGGTGAAGGAGCTAAGCATAAGAGAATTCAGGTATGGTATATAACCATCTTCTGTTTGTATTGTTAAGAGTCACAGTCCATTTTAATGCATGAGGTTTCTAAGCACTAAATACAGCTATTGTGGAAACTGATACAAAGATTGTGCATAAACGTCCAACAAGGTGAAATAAACATAAAGCACCATTTGCTTGTCTCATGTGAAGCTCAAGGCTGTCACAAAATGTCATTTTCTGCTGTGGCAGCATGCACTTTACAGCAAAGCTTAGCCTTTTCCCATTAACCCGACTGATCTGGGAGCCGATTCGTCTGCCCTTTCAAATCGCTGTCTCCAGGGTAACTAAAGCAGTTACTCTTGCACCTGTTAAGAACTGAAAAGGAAGAGCAGATGATTCACCTGAAGCCAGACTGCAATCACCTCTATTCATAGATTAATAACCTCCTATGGTTCTAGACCGGCAGCATTTCAGTGGGTGTTCTGCAGTGTTGACGGGGAATGCTCAAACAGCATTGTACTTGCTAAGCAATCAGCTGAAAATGATTGCTAATTTCAATGGGGGATTTGATATTTTGCTGTTTTCATGCACACCTGCACACATACAGACGTGACTACACATACTTTGACATGTTTCAGTGTGATGAAAGCAAGCCTTCAATATGGTTTATCCAGAGCCTATGCACCTGCTTTTAATGCTACTATACCAAACTTGGCTGCTAGTCATCAATGAATAGAGACTGGAGTGAAATAGCTCATTTAATTATTTAATTTACATCTGCTCATGATATAGAGTCCATTATATGAAAGAACTTAAACGAAACAATGAACTCATGAATCTTAATTTTCCTTACAGGGAAGGCTAACATCCTGCTAATGGATTTATAACAGGACATTGTCCCTCGATAGCACACATTTCTACAACAGAGGTTAGGAAAAAAAAATAGATTCCATTTACTTCACTGACTACTGTCAAATTCCCTGCTGCTCGCTTGATGTGGAAATGTTGTAAAGCCGCTTATGGTGTATGTGTGTTACTGGCCTACAGCTGTATAGGGCTTATATATATATATATGAAATAACAAGTCCATAGAGTTTGAGTTGAGTTGAGTCATCTGTCACCTTGTATTCTTCTGAAGATGTGACCTTCAGCAGCCCTCTTTGAAAGACTAACCTTTTTAGTTAGCTAGCATCTTTTTTCTGTCTTACCTCAGTGAAACACAAGGAAACAGAATGGACAATGACGAACAGACAGGTGTAATGGTTTATGTTTTTAAGTTTCTATCACCCCTACTCCTTTGGGTTTTTTTTGGTTTTTTTGATAGGTCCTATTTGGGGCTGTTCCTGCAACTTCATATTAATGTTGCACAATACTGTAATTGCAACTGACCAATAACCTTTGATTTCACAGCTTTGTTATTCAGAGTAAAATATCGTAAAATTACAATCTGGTAGTAGAAGAAGTATGAACAAAGTTGGGATCCAGGTGGTCAAACACAGGACTTTCACCTAAGAAATTGGGGTCAAAAGTAATAAAAAAGTTGATTCATTATTTTTCGCTGTAGTTGACTTACTATTTTCACTCTTCTAAGCTTATTTTCAGATTTCTGGGATAATCTTATACCCTTTTACAATGTTTCACAGCCACATGTTAGAAAACCATTCATCCAGAAAGCCCTAAAAGCAAACTTTTCCCGTGTTTGTTGTTTTTCCCCGAAGTCACAAAATGATTAGTTAGTTGATCCATTATTTGTACTAATGGATCTGGAACAGCATTAATTGCGATGTTGTCGTTACACCAACATGGTGAAATCAGGTCACGCAGTTCAAAATTCAGTGCATTTGTTATGAGAAGAAGACAGTTGTTGGGCACTACAGATGTTGCCAGTGGGGTTTCTGAGGGTCACTGATCTGCAGCCCCGCAGTCCCAGAGATGGTGGCTGTTGTGTGGCTGGAGCAAGACAACACTACCCAACTCTGCAGGGTCAAGGCACAAGGGACTATGGGGTGCTCTCCCTTCAAATGTGACAAATACGATGTGACATGTCAGTGCATGCTCAAGAACATCGCCCTTTTTCACTCATACTAGTGTATTATTTTTTTGCTTCTGTTCCTTTCTCCGGCACACAAACACCCCGACACACTGGAACAGACACATACATACAAAAAAAGGAGTTCACTCTGTCTTTCTCACAAAAGCAGACACAGAAACACAAATACACTCAAACAGGGAAATATAGTTACTCACTCTTGCATGAATACACACACACATGCAAAGGTACACACATTCTACTCCCCCTGTGGCTGTCATCAAAAGCAGCCACTCTGCCCTACACTATGTAAAAGTAACAGCTTGCTTTTATTCTCCCCTTCCACTGTCTTCTTTTTTCCTAATGTTCAGTCCTCCTCTCCACTGTGTTGCCTTCCAGTCATTCCATGCCATCCCACCTCTCCGACACCTCTCCTACCAACCGACAGTTAAGTGCATTTGCAGACCCTCTCAGATAGGCTGTCATATATATTTCAAAACCATTTCAAAAACCGATTTAGACGGACAGAATGCACATTCACCAAGAGGCTGTGCAGGGTGTGTATTCGCACAGTGGCTTTTTTGAGTAATTTTTTCCTTCTTGAATAAGACATTGTTGAATGTCATGCTCTCATCGTCAGTGTAGCGTGTAAGTGTACTCATGATTTCATGATTTTCAAAGTGGGCAAATAAAATAAATCAGTTTTAAGAAGACATATTCACTTAACCAAAGGTTAACGTTTTAATTCCTTTAATTCGAGGGGTCTCTTCTACATCATCGGCAATATTTGCTGCTTACTCCTTGTAACAGTGCAGTTTACACATAAATAATGATGCACAGATAAAACATGCAAACACACAAATGCTGGTTATGGAAGAAAACACATCCACATAAGTGGTCCTTTGCTGCTGGTAGATTAATTGTGATCATTTCACCTGCATGTTTGCTTGTCCTCGTAACCCCCACCCAGTACTGTGAATGCTGGGAAGTGTTAATAATATTTAAAGTTAAACGCCATCTGTTCCCAGGGTCTAACCTGAATACCAATACGGCTCCAAATGTTGCAATTAACAGAGCCAAGATGTCAGAAACACCGGAGAGGCAGGCTTGAAGCCTCCCGCTCCAGGAAAAGAGAGGCAGATGTGATGCGAGCAGAGATTACTTTCCAGTTCTCAGGGGGGAAAACACTCCTCTTGTCCCCTTTTTCACTACCTCCATCTGCCCTTATTTGATGAGATCCTCAGTATCATCTTTACTTAGGGGAATCTGCTTTTAAAAATATAGGCCTTATAAATGCCTGTCTCTCTCCATTTGGATGTTTTATACAGCAAGCGGAGACACATCAGTCAGGTGAATGAGAAGCCTGCTGTTATTTTTTTCAGAAATTAAACCAAATTGCATTTGCTCTGCCATACGCAGTTCATCGCCACAGGGATGTTCTGTTTGCACATGTGCTGTTGTGAATGAAGAAGAGGGCAATCCATATGAATAGTTTGATTAAAACAATATGTAGATTATCAGACTGTGTACAATATGTTAGACTTACACTAATGCGGATAAATCTGAAAATGTAATTTATGGGTGGAAAGTTTTATCATCCACAATCCTGTTTTTAGATCATTATCTAAATGTTTTCTGTCAATATTTACATTTCCTCTTCTTCTTTCACAAACAAAATGGTGCATTAAAGTCAGGATCTGCTAAAACTGATTTGACCATGTCACACTGCGGTTTCTCTGTGATTATGGTGTTTTTCAGTAGTCAGACAGCATAATGAGTGACATATTGTTCTGTTTGCTACCAACAATTGCACACACATGCAGGCTGAGATTGTGAGAGCTTCAGATTTACAGGAAGAGCAGGAACATTTAGCCTATCGGCTAATGCATTACAACCTACAGAAACAGCAGTCTTCTAAGCTTCTTCCACCTAATTTTTTTTGTCAGAGACTGAAAAATTCCTTTTTTTTAGTCAAAATTTTGGGTTAATATCTCTAAACTTAATGTAGAGCTTAACACCTTTATTAGACCATCTGTCATAAAAACAAGAAAACACAAATATTTTAGAAATCTGTCAAAAACTTGTTTAAAACTAAAACTTACTGAATTCACAGAACTGAATTCACATTTTCATTACCAAATTTTATTTATTTTATTATTGTTTTATTGTTATTTTATACACTGGACTTCTCTGAGAAGTCAGAAATTAATCAAGCATAACATTCAACCACTAAAACTATTTTCTTCTATTCAGGAGTAAATAAGTAAGTAACTGTAATTTGGCATCTTAATAAAAAAAAAAATAATAATAATGTGCTTTACTATTTTTTTTCTGCTTTTGTGTAAAAAAGTACAATGAAAATTAATAACTACAAAAACTATATATTTTTTATTTTATGACCTTTTCAGTTAATTAATACCGACGGGAGCGCCCGCGCACCATTTGCATATGTATTTCCATATGTATTTTGAATCCCGGTAGAATTGCAGCCCAATAAATTAGAGCAACAATTTTTTTTGCATATAAAACCGGAGCGGTTGCACTTACATATCACGTATTCAACATGTCCCAGACCGCCGTTTCCTTCCACTGATGGTTTGCAGAAATCAAGTAAAAAGCGCTGGCAACAACAAAAACATTATAATCCAGACGCAGATGCGTTATTGATCTGACCAGGTGTTCACAGCACTTCCTACGTCGGAATAACATCATCACGTTGTCACCATGAACTATCACATGGTTTCATGCGCGCCACTACCTGCGAAAACAGGAAGTGACGTCATTTTCGCGGGAAATTTATTTTTTTCGTCAAAGGCCCATCAAAGCGCGAGTGGTGTATTTGAAAAGTAATTTTTGATCTTATGCCTTTCTGCATATAAGTTCCTGGGACACTAAGAACTTTGATTGCACTATTAGAAATTGTTTATTTTGATGTAAATTGCTGTCTTTTTGCAAATTGTGCACAATATGCATTTTTTCATTTTTGCTAAGGTTTATAAAAATGAGTGTATCTCAAAAATGAAGTTATGAACACACTCAAAATAAATTTCCTGTGGTTTGAAAGGACTTTGTGCAACTTTTTTCTTTTACAATTTTGAGGGATACAGCTTTGATATTTCTGTATCTAGAAAAATTTGTTTTTCAATTTTTTGGAATATTTTTTCTGGTTTATTGCACTTTTTAGCAATTTATTTAGTTACGATGGACTTATTACATACATATTATTAAAATTTGGGATATAAAGGTTATATTGATGTATAGCAAGTTGAAATACTCCAAAAAATGGCACTACAGCATGTAAAAATGTAAAGATAAGCTCTGGCGGACTTGTTCTATGGTAGGTACAAAAGGGAGCTTACACATACTGGTGAATTAACTAATACAGAAACATAAAAAAATATATTGGTAATTAGCAATACTGGTAATTTAGGCCAGCTGTGGCATAAACTTTACATTGGGCAGTGGTCTAATGAATTTGTTAAGCACTGTAAAACTAAATTTTAAGGTTTTTTTGGGTCAATTTTTAGTTATTTTCGCAGCATTTTGAATTAGTAAGTCTCAGACCAACCTCAACCCTAACCCTATTATCAAGTTGAAACTTTGAGATAAAAACTGAAAATTTTGATTTTTGGATGGCAAAAAATAAAAAAATTAAAATGAAATAATAATAATAATCAGTGGTGGAAACAAGCTTCCACAGTCCTCTGAAAGAGACAGAAGAAAATCTTTCAGTAACAACACAATCCAATTTCCATTTCCCAAATATGCTTTCATACTACAAATTAGACAGAATCAGAATCAGAATCAGAGAAACTTTACTAATCCCAGAGGGAAATTGAGTTGTCATAGCAGTATACATACAACAGACAACAAGTAATTATATAAAAAGAAGTGTAGAAATAGAGATATAAATATAAAAGGACACAAGTATTAACACTAATGTTTCTGGGATATTACAGGTATTATAAGTGCACAGGTGTGCAAATATATGTTGTGGAACAACTGAACATATTTCCTAAAAAACACAGTGCCTGATTTCATTCGATTACATTCAATATCGAATAGTTAACCAAAACAGAGTAGAAGAAAAATAGAAGCATATAAGACATGATCCTGGAAATTTCATCATCTGACAATCAGTGTACAGTATGTTAGTGTTGTCAAAAAAAAACTCACTTTTCCTTACCCACACATTCACTTACCAGTATAATGCAAGATTTTCAAAAAAGAAAATACATTTGAAATCATTCACCCTGGCCTTCTATTCACTCTAAGTTGGTAGTTTTGACCCTTAAAGATGAGCTCTCAAAAGCAGATGCTGTCAATTTCAAACTTCCATTATCCCTTTTCCTCCCTCTCTTTCATTCCCTACACTTCACCAAGTCCACAGTGGAGTGGTGGGTAGAAGAAGCTGGCTGTTGTGCTCCCCAGTGGGATCAGTGGTATCACTGTTCACACATTCAGGTTTGTGTGACATTGACCTGTAGGTGACAGTGAAGCTCCCTTCTCTGGAGGGTTAGGTGTTGCCAAGGCTGCTGAAAGTGCCACTAGCGAGGTCATGCTGTGAGGCATGTGGCATTCGACGGATTTACTTTAATGATTCAGACAGAAAAAGTCTAACAGTCCCACTGTGACCCAGTGACCCGGAATCTGTTTAGATTAAAGTCAGTCTGTGTTTGACAGTATCAAAGAGAAATCGGCCACTTGTGAACTTGAGGGCCAAAAATGTGTATTACCCACAAGAAAAATAATCATGTAAACACTTACCAACCAGAGTGCATTGAAACTATAAAGAATTTATTATCCATATTATAATCTGGGCATGTGTCTGATTATTGCTGAGATGGTCCAGTGGGCATGTTAGAGTGTATGCTCTTCAGGGGTGCAAGCTATGACTTCCAATATCAGCTGGCCCTCAAAGCTGCTTCTATAATGCATGAAGATCAATACACTGTGGCTTTGTGACTGAGGCCTTGCAACCCTGTTCCCATATCAAGTATTCTCGGCAACTGCCCTGCCGTTTGAAGAGATCTATGCCTTTGGATTTATCAGGGCTCTGGGGATAGCAGACTACAGGCTGGATACCCAAACTGCTATTGTTTGGTACAAAAACAAAGCTGGCAGTGCTGTGTTTAGGGTATTTCTGACATTTGCAGTTTTATGACAGTATTTGATGATGGCTTTCAGAGAGGCACATTCAATAGATCAGAACAAAAGGGGCATTATACCAGCAATCCATCTCTTCTCTAAACTTTGTGTTCTAAAGCTTCTCCATTAAAGGATACCGTTGGTGTATTTAGTGCATTATTTATTTATTTTTTAACTGTTGTTGTGTCATGGTCAGAGTTGAAACTCACTAGAAGGGCATCTGAAGCTACAGTGTCAAGAAAAGTCTCACAAAAATGTGGTCTGATCTTCATAACTCACAGTTATAGACAAACACAATCTGACTAAATGAATGACACACAAACGCACGTGTGCTTTTACAGTCTTTACTGAACAAACTGACAAAACATTAACATCCATCAGTGGTTTCCTGCAGCTCCTTGTTAGACCAGTAAGGAATAATTTCAGACGATCCATCCCAACAAAACTGTTTCAGTTCATCAATATTTATGGGGTGATTTGGGTTAACAGTCCTCTTCACAAATGGGTTAAGGTCACAACTCTGACTTGGCCATTCCTTAAACATGAATATTCTTCTTTTTCAGACATTCTGTTGTTATCTTATTTTTGTTCTCTGGTTCATTATCTCGTTAATTGCCCGGGTTCTCCTAAGCTTGAGGTGATGGACTCTGTTCTCTTGTACATTTTTATCCAAAAGTTCATTTTTCCTCATCTGTCTGCATAAATGGAGAAACAATGTTGTTTTTTGGAGAGCACTGGTTTCCTTTGAGGTGTCTTCCATTAACACCATTTTTATTCTGTGCTTTTCTTACATGAACACAGATTTTAGCAACTCTGTGCAAGCTGAAGAAGTTTTCTGCAGGGTTTTTTTTTCTTTTGCCAATTGGTTATTTTTCACCTCTTTCAGGACTGCACATTGTGGTCTTGCCATGGTCTTTGCAGGACACCAGCTCCTAGGGAGAGTAATAAGATCCTGAAGTTCCTCCGTTCATTGCTCTTTTGTCTTATTCTCAATTGATTAACACAAATGGCTTTGAAAATGCCTTTTGTGGTCATAACCATCTTTGTGCATCTGTATAACACTTCTTATAGGATCCTATAAATGATTGGTTGTTCACCCCAGCCAATCTTTATTAAAAGCAGACTTCAATAACCATACTTTGTATGCCATTAGTCATAGGGAGGGGCACTTCTACTACCCACACTCCCAATCTCCTATTTGCAACACATGACTCTAAGCAGCCATTAGAAGCGTCATTAACATAGAGGTTACTTTTTCCAGCCTGCACTGTGTGATTACTCTGTCTGTTCAATAAAAACATGAAAAGTACAACTAATTCTGTGTTATTTGTTTTGTCAGATTGTGTTTGTAATTGTGACTTAATTTAAGACCCTTTTTAATGAGCAATGATAATGATCTGTATTTTTGTCCATGCAAAATTTAAGAAAAATATTAACCAGCAAGCACAGTAAGTACCAGTAACAGTCAAAGCTGGTCAAATCTGCTTCTCTCACATTTTCCAAAAGCAGTACACCCCCTCCCCTGGTGTGGTGACAGTTTTGTATTACACTGAAGACACTCCAGACTGAGCATAGATTATCTAAAGATTCCCCAAAGATTCTTTTTTTATTTTCAAGAAATGAAACCCATTTATGTTCAGCTATTTTCAGCAGAATGCATTTTGTTCATCCCTACCCCTCAAAATGGGTTTAATGCATAAGCAAATTTATTGTGAAGCCTTACATTCAGAAGAACACATTATATTATCAAAACAGTTTCTCTACATTTTTACATGTGGTTAAAAACTCCTCTGTGAGAGTGAGAGAATGGCTTGTTTATTGAGTCAATCATACGATTTCATATTCTAACTTTTTCAAGGTCAGGGTCATGGGCTGGAGCCTATTCCAGCATGCACTGGGCACCTGGCAAGTAAACACAGTGCCACTCCATATTGGGAGAAACCAGGTAATGGACTTGCCCATTTGGCATCATGCAAATTCCAAACAGAAGCACCTGGCTTCAGACTGAGATTTTAGTGGCCATTAGGACACTGTTCTGCCAAAGAAGTTATCAATGTCTAGTTTTCACATACAGCTCATAACATTATTTAAGTAGGGGGATGTAAAAGCAAGATTTCTGGTGCTTAAAATTGTACCTCAGTGCACCTAAAATATAGCTATTGATGTTTAGTGTCAAGTGGACTTGTTTGAAACCTTCTGGGCTTGTGATTTTTAGAGTTATCGAAAGCTGAAAATCCCTACTTGTGACCAAGTTCAATAGAACTGCATTATTTTAATAGCACTCTAAAGTCCAATAGATAATTTAGTCCTCCCAGCAGGAATATCATTAAAATATTGCAGTGATTTGTGTCCTGGTCTCTGCCATGTCCTTACTACACACACACACACACACACACACACACACACACACACACACACACACAAGGAGTCTCCACACAGTTTATGGGAGAGACACAGACAGGGCCATGCAGGAAACAAAGGTAAAAACACTGGGAACACATGGAAAAAACAGTAAGGACATGGCAGAGATCAGGACACAAATCACTGCAATGTTTTAATGATATTCCTGCTGGGAGGACTAAATTATCTATTGGACTTAACAGTGCTATTAAAATAATACAGTTCTATTGAACTTCACGGTTTTTTAGGTCTTAATGCTTAATATATCTCTTCTATAGTGTTTCTATAGGACATAAATATAGCTTGGGTTGTATTTTTCATGTCTAGTTAATAGTCATAAAAATGTAACACAGTAGGAAATGGAACATGCAACTATCCAGATCCACTTCTACACTGGATGGCATTTATCACAGCCACATACCTTGTATGCTTTGTGTGACTTTCACAACCTGATGAAGTGTTATACCCAACAAGCCCCTGGCCACTCTCCCTACTGCCTAATGGCCTACTCTAATGGCTGTTTGTCTTGTTTCATGGTAATTGGGGGGCAACTGACACTGCAGCAAAGTCTCTGCTATCCCTTTTTACTACTGAGATTTGTCTGCTGGCCCCCTCTGGGTCCTGTGCTTTGTAGGTACCAGTTTCTTCTCTAATGATATCATAATTGCTGTTTTCCCACACAGTGGACAATGGTTGCCAAGCCTGAAGGTGGCCCAGAAAATGAGCTGGAGATCAAACCAGGGACACCACGATGATGAAGACAGTGCAGAGGCATAAAAAAAATAAAAACGTACTCATCAAAGCAGAGTATATTACGGTCCCTTTTCAATACTGATGTGTCTCCCTCATTCTTTCCCTACCAGCCAAACCATATGGTTATCCACAATACATCATTAGTGTAGAAAAAATGCAAATGCATCTTCTCTGTGTCAGTCAATGTCAATGCATTCAATGTGTGTGTCCTTGAACAGGGTATAAGAACCCAAGATATTAACTTGACGCATGTATTGATCGACTCTGTTAGCGTGAGGTCCAGATACACACTTACATACATGTACCAAGATGAGCTAATAATATTTTTCATATTTCACGCTCCATTCTTGAAAGGTCTGTTTCTACAATTAAAAAAAAAGAAAAGAAAAAAAGACCAGCTCCACTCCTCTCAGCACATTCAGAGGAGTGAGATAGCGCAGCCAGCGCTGTTTGAACAATCATTTCTCAGTCCAGCTGAATTCATGCTGACGCTCCAGTTTGCTCAGTTTGCTTTCTGAAAACTCCCCTCTTCCTCTTTTTAATCCTCTGAGGGGGGGAGCGAGAAAGAGAGGGGAGAGAGAAAGAAGGAGAGACCAGCATTGAATGCTGACAGGGACATAACTTGCCTACCCTACATACCTTGTTTACAGTCTCCCTCCCTGCTGCTATACCCTCCTCTCTCAATGGAGCCATAAAAAACAAATAGGGGCTTTTAGAGAAATTGCCTGTGCACTGAAGATTAATAACAGTTGCACAAGTTCACCCAAGAAAGTCTCCAGAAGCAAGAACGATATTGGATGATTAAAAGTGCCACATCCCTAAATTGGAATGATTCAGTGCTCGGGCCGCTCTCTAACCAGCTTATTGAGAGTCAGGGCTTTGGTCTACCTGCCAGACAAAGAGCATCATTAAGTATTTACTTCTGGATGAGTGTCCACTGCATGATGAGCTGAGGGTGTTATCGATCCAACGTGTCTAAGATTGAAGTGGCCTGGGAGTTGTGGCAGTAGCACAGAAAAGACAGGTCATCCTGTTTGAGGGTAGGCCAGCTTTTTAATGTTTGCAGCCGAGTAGTTTAAAAAGAAGCAATGAGAGCACCAATTTGACCCTCTGACATCAACAACAATGCAGATCTTTTGGCTGGTTGTGGGACCCATTCACTATACATTTACTATGAATTATCCCTTTATACTGAAAACTGTGGATTACCCCACCAACTAGAAGCAGTGATAAGAGTTCATCAGGACAAAATCAATGGCTTTTGATGAACATACTGCTCACCATCAGCAAACCGAGGAGCTGGTTGTTGATTTTAGAAGAAAGGATCCAAAGATGCACACCCCTAGTTGCATCAGTAGGGCTGAGGTGGAGCAGGTGAGGTTTGACAGAATCAGTATTGTAGAGAACCTGCCATGCTCTCGTCCCATTTCCACCCTGGTAAAGAAAGCTCAGACACGACCATACTTCTTAAAGAAAATAAGAAGGTTAATCATTTTAGTGGTTTTTAACTTCTATAGATAAGAAATAGAAAGCATCCTAAGCGTAGACATCACAAGCCCGTAGGGGATGTGCACTACCTAAGACTGGAAGGCTCTGCAACAAGTCCAGAACATCACAGATAAAAGCATCAGCAATGAGGTGAGAGGTCTGAGCCTAAAGGACATTAAAAAAACAAACAAACAGTATCTGGCAGTATCTGTTAGAAGTATCTGCTGTCATACTACCAGTCTTTAGAGCACGCTTTGAGATTACTAAATTCATCTTCCACACTTCACCATGAGAAACTCCTGTTTTATTGAAAAAAAATTGTCTGCATGTTCTTAAAATGAGCCATCTAAAGCATGAAAATAAAATGACGTGCAACAAAACACTTTGTTGACATGTAGCTAATATTTTTGAGTTTTAAGTAAGGTCAAGTAGTCTCATTTCCTGTGATGCTGTAATAGTGCTATCTTTATAACATGATGTATGACAAAGGAAAAAAAAAAAAAATACAAACCTATTATTGTAAATATTCACGCCCCCTGTACTGATTAACCACGACACTTTGATCTGCATATTTTCAGCAGCGCCCGAGAGTTTCTATGGTAACAAGGAGGCGCACACGTCTCCGCAGCAACCGGATCTAAGCGTCTCAGAAGTTGGATAGCAACCACTACAGAACGCAACAGGCGTCAAGTTTTTAGATAATAATCAGTAATTCGAGCAACATTGCCCTTCATTAATTTGGACTTTCACTAGTTTGGAAGACAAGACCTGTGGGAATGTCGAAGAAGAAGAAG
>VUQS01010420.1:30871-51069 GCA_015108495.1 Heterochromis multidens
TTTTTTTTTTTTTTTTACGGGGGGGGGGGGGGGGGGTATTTTTGGACAAGTATGCCTTTATGAAGATTAGAGTGGCCCATTCTTCTGTTAGGAGTAGAATATGCTTTATTTATGTATCTTTAGATTTAATATTATCATAAAACAGAAATAAGGCATAACAAAAGCGCACAAGATCAAAACACTAAATAATCAAATTTTCCACTCTGGTGAAAATAAATAAAAACAATATCTATATATTATTTTTGTATTATTTATATATATTAAAATATATATATCTGGCACAGGTATAATCAGTCTTTAACAGTTAGATGCCAGTTTTTGATGCAGCTGTTTTTAAACAAGATTAACATCTGGTTGTTTTTGGTTCACTTTTGGTCTCTTGTTCATCACCTTTACTTTGGTTGAATGTAGTGACAGAGCAAGCATTACGCAGGCAGTGAAATTTTGGAGATGCACAATAATTAGTATCTATAGATATACTTGGCGGAAGCAGCTGTCTGTGATCAATGCAACCTTGTTTGAGTCGTCGGAGTCAGAGACGGGGGCAGCCAGTCAAAGGTGTGTAATCAGGGCAAGTTATTACATCTGTCTCCATGAACACCATTCTGAAAATAAAAACATTGTTCAATAACTATTGAGCTCACAGATCAGTCTTGTAGGTTGGGTATTGATTTATAGAATACTGAAGATTAAATTAGAATAGAATATATGACCTTTGATGATCGTCATACCCTGAGATTGATTTATGTAGTCTGTAATTTGTTGGATGTTTGCCATCACACATCCTGCAATGTTTCCTCTTTGTGTGTACTGCTTTTATGCTTAAACAACCTCAGCTCTGAGGTCTTTCAAGGTCTTAAATGTCACAAAGCCATTTCTCTAGGGAAATGTTCCTTTCTGAGGTGATAAAAGAGATGAAAGTTTTAAACATTTATGTACTCTCTTATTTCCTAAGTAACTAAGTAATTTCCTAAGTGAGTAATAGGGTATAAAATTAAAGTGATGACACTTTTATGAGCAATAAAGTTCAGTAAACAGTAAAAGCAAAACAAAATCAAATCAATATTTGGTACAGTCGGCAGTTTTTCAAGGTACTTCATTGTTTCCCACAGAATCAAGAGCTACTTGTGGGGATTTGTGGGACACGTGTGGGTGTGTCAAAGGAGGTGCAACCACACTTTCTTGAATGATTTAATACGTAATACTATATATACTTAAATAAATAAAATACAGAGCAAGAATCAGCCGCCGCTCCAGTAAGTCCCTCTAGTTCCACCACCTTTTCGTCTAGCGATTGGGGGGTGGAACATATACTATGGCTTTTTTCAGCTTCTTTTATTTTGGGCCAACATATTAGACAGCACTACATCATCAAAACACAAAATTATGGCATATCTTTTGGAAAAATTGTGTTCCATCCTTGCAGGAAGGATCTAGAGGCTTGTAGAATCAAATCCATGTGGTCATCCAACACCTTACTGCAACCCTTTATGTTGGCTTTCCCTGTAACTTCTTTGTTCAGGTCCTCTGTACCTGTCTGAATCTGTACAACGTAATACATGCTCAAGTACATGAAGACGACCCTCTCATGCTGTGCTGCACAGTTCACCTGAGAGGGCAAATCGATACAATCTACACCTGATCCCAACCTCAACTTTTGTGTAACAAGGCTCTGCAGATTGCTGAGACGATAGACTTTGGAAAAATCACACCTCATTTACTGTTTACTTGGCCTCTGTGATAAAAACCGAGGCCAGTAAACAGTGTCCCCAAGACTCGTACAAGGCTCCCCACAATCCACCAACTCCAATCCCCCAGCCCTCCCGTCATCCCGTCAGTTCACCCCACTAACCTCAGGGGACAGATGGAGACTCCATGCCAGCGAACATGACCTCCATATCTTATCCTTCCCCCGCAGCATAATCATTATATACCTGAGCAGATGTCTCAGCCCCTTATTCTGTCTCCCTCACTATTCTCTCGCTCTCTCTTATTCTCTCTCTCTTTCATTGCAGAACCTTTATTCAACCAGCCAGCACTCTGAAGATGAAAACATTTATACAGAGAAACAATGGGCTACCAGACAATTACTTCATATGCACTCTAAATCAATTAAATAATAATGACAGTAAATTAAAAAGCAACAGAGCATAGATGCATTTTGATTTAATTGTATTGTATCATAGTAATTTGCTTTAGTGGATAGTTTAGAAGGATGCTTTGTTGAGACCGTGTCAGAGATGTGTATATGCACATCTTAGCTATTTGTTTTCGATGCTCTTGCCCCAGAGTGCCATCATAATAAATGAATCTATCTGAACAAATTAAACAAGTGACAGCTTCGAATTGATCCTTGATTAGGGCTTCAGATGAATGCAGAATTTCAGTGCAACTTGATTAAATGTAATCTCACTTTAAAAATGTAATGTAAGCTTGGTTAAAACGCTGTCTTAAATTTGATTTGTTTAAGAAGATTTAAAAGTTTTTTATGTGCATTAGTTAAAGCTTGATTTAAAATGATTAAACCCTATCCACTGAAAAACACCATAGGGTGGAATAATCATAACAAACACAGTAAGACAACAATAAGAGTCTGAGATAAAAAATTGGCTATTTAAGATAAATGATAGCAGCAGTTTTTGTTTTGTTTTTTTTGACCAAGACTGAATCCTTGAAAGTTTTTATGAAGATGAAGCTGCCTATTTACTACTTTTACTTGCCATTAAAATCCTCTTTCCCCATCACTTCAAACACGTATGCTGACACAGACTCATAATGTGTCCAGAATGAATCATAAATTGCCTATGAAGCACACTCAGGTGTTCTGTGTCTGTGTTGTGTCTTGCCTATGCAAGGCAAGGCATACTGAGCAAAGTTGGATGCCCTCACCTGTCTGTTTGGCCGCCACACTTAACCTGCCTCACGGAAATGTTTTCTAAACTAGCAGCGCTTGTAGAGACACACATGCTACTTTTCTGTATCTGTCTTTCCATTCCCTCGCTCCCATGCACTCATCTTATCAGCACCAGAGGCCTGCAGTCCACCCCAGCAAGCAGCTGGGTTAGTTGAGGAAGAATTGAGTCATGGTAAAAAAAAAGGTTAAATTGGCAATGGAGTCTGGAGGCCTGCTGGCGTTTCCATTACTATCGATCAACCACAGAGCCTAAAGGTCTTGAGTGCACAAAACATTGGCTGACTTGGACATCTTACAGTTTTCCCCATAACTTTGTATGTTGTTCTTTGCATGGAAAACTGTGTAAAAATGAAAATACATTTTAAGAATTATATAAAGATGTGTTTTTTAATCCATGAAATGCGGCTAATTTAAAGTAATCTTAAAAAAGAAAAAGTTTGCTTCTGTAATTCCATTTTGAAACTTTGCTTTGATCTTCTAAATGCCAAAATCTGGAGTTTAGATCACGTTGAAGATCTACATTTCTGCTCAGGGTAAATTTGGCAGAACTTGCAAAAAGCACTTTCTCTGATTCATGTTCCCTCGCCAGGTATCAACAAATAGATTAGGTTATAATTGATAGCATGCCGTCTGAAGTGCACGTCTACTGAAATGTCTGTGACCTTTTCCGTGGTTGAAGAAAAACACCGTCAGTAAACTTCAGTCAGATATGTGGAAGTATTTCCACAGGATTCTATCATGACCTTATAGGAAGTGCTCAGCTGATTATATCTATTATGTTTGCCTTCCTCGGAGCTTGGTTGACAATTACACTGGCCTCTGTGTTTGTTATGTTCTCCTTCAAGCCCTTGTAGCTTGCATTCTAATTAGATGGCGTTTAATAGCAAATGTTTATTGCTCCTTGCAGGGCCTCTATTTTCTGCTCAAGAGTTAATTAGCCCTATGTCATGTGAAAACCATCGCAGAGGGCATCTAGACCTATGCCTTTTCTATGAGCAGTGTCCTTGTATCAAAAGGATGAATTTTTTCTGTTGTTTTTTTTTGTTTTGTTTTGTTTTGTTTTGTTTTGTTTGATAGACACCAAATTTCCTATAAATGATCACCTATAAATGAATTACAATAAAATCAGTTTTCTTAATATACTTTGCTTAAAATGTTACCAGCGAACTCTGCTGTAACAGGCTGTAAGGTGGTTATGACTTATTGTAACACAAATCAGGGCATTCAGCTCCCATTCATTTTCTCAAACGTTTTGGGGTATTACACTGGGCTTATGCAAGAATCTTATAATATGACAAAAAAGTTGTGAGTCCTATTCTCCCAGAAAGCTGAATCTGTTCATCTGTTCATCTGGACGTAGCGTTTTCAGTTTTCCCGCTGAAAATGCTATGTCCAGATGAACAGATTCAGCTTTCTGGGATTCTTTGCCTGGATTATTAAGCATGCATCAAGATGAGTCCTATTCTCGTGTGCACATGGTAGAATAATAACATGATTGTATAATAACATAATTGTACGTATCCCTCAACCGGCTGTGAGTGGTTTCTGGAAGTTGCTGGCAGTCACTGTGAAATTGATCGCTAAAGCCCCAGTCATGCAGGCTTAGAGGTCGGTCAGTGGTCCCCTAGTAACCACAGTCACTAGGGAGAAGTCTGTTTTCCCCAACTGGTTGGCGAGTGGTTGTGGGAGGATGCTTGCTGTTGCTAGGTGAAACTGATGGCAAAGAGGTATACTGTGCTTTACTAAAAACCTCCTTGCGATTGCTTTGGTTGCTAGCAGGTTGCTGCTGTCTCCTGCTAGACCTCAGTGCAGCGTTCAATACTGTTGACCATAATATTTCATTACAGAGTGGTTTGAATCATATCTATCTAATAGACTCCAATTTGTTCATGTAAATGGGGAGTCTTCTTCAGACACTAAGGTTATTTATGGAGTTCCACAGGGGTCTGTGTTAGGACCAATTCTGTTTACATCATACATGATTCCCTTAGGCAGCATTATTAGAAAGCATAGCACACATTTTCATTGCTATGCAGATGATACCCAGCTTTATCTATCCATGAAGCCAGATGACACACACCAATTAGTTAAACTGCAGGAATGTCTTAAAGACATAAAGACCTGGATGACCTCTGATTTCCTGCTTTCAATTCAGATACATCTGAGGTTATTATACTCGGTCCTAAAAATCTTAGAAACATGGTGTCTAACCAGATACTTACTCTGGATGGCATTAACTTGGCCTCCAGTAACACTGTGAGGAATCTTGGAGTCATTTTTGACGAGAATCTGTCATTCAATGCGCATATTAAACAAAAATGTAGGACTGATTTCTTGCATTTGTGCACTATCTCTAAAATTAGAAATATCCTGTCTCAGAGTGATGCTGAAAAACTAGTTCATGCATTTATTACTTTTAGGCTGGACTGTTGTAATTCATTATTATCAGGCTGTCCTAAAACCTCCCTGAAAAGCCTTCAGTTGATCCAAAATGCTGCAGTGACTAGAAAGAGAGAGCATGTTTCTCCCATATTAGCTTTTGTTCATTGGCTTCCTGTTAAATCCAGCATTGAATTTAAAATCCTTCTCCTCACATGCACGGTCTTGAATAATTAGGCCCCATCTTATCTTAAAGACCTCATAGTACCATATCACCCCAATAGAGCACTTCGCTCTCAGACTGCTGGCTTACTTGTGCTTCCTAGTGTATTTAAAAGTAGAATGGGAGGCAGAGCCTTCAGCTTTCAGGCCCGTCTTCTGTGGAACCAGTTCCCGGTTTGGATTCAGGAGACAGACACCCTCTGCTTTTAAGATTAGGCTTAAAACTTTCATTTTTGATAAAGCTTATACTTAGGGCTGGATCAGGTGACCCTGAACCCTCCCTTAATTATGCTGCAATAGGCCTAGGCTGCTGCGTGCTTCCCATGATGCAGTGTTTCTTCTTTACTCTCTCTGTGTTTATATACCCCTCTGCAATTAATCATTAATTATTATTAAACTCTGGCTGTCTTCTAGAGCATGTCTTTTGTCCTGTCTTCCTCCCCTCACCCCCAACCAGTTGCAGCAGATGGCTGCCCCTCCCTGAGCCTGGTTCCGCCGGAGGTTTCTTCCTGTTAAAAGGGAGTTTTTTTCTTCCCACTGTTGTCAAGTGCTTGCTCATAGGGGGTCATCTGATTGTTGGGGTTTTCTCTGTAATATTGAAGGGCCTTTACCTTACAATATAAAGCGCCTTGAGGTGACTGTTGTTGTGATTTGGCGCTATATAAATAAAATAGAATTGAAATTAATTTAATTGAACCTGTTTGTATGAGTAGCACTTTTTCAACTTTTACTTTTGCTCAGTACCTAGCGAGTGTTTTCAGACAAGTTGGCGTCTTCTGTGCAAACGACAGACGACCCTGCTAGCAAACAAAGAAGTCAGAAGGAGGTTTTTGGTGCAGTGCTCTCTTTGCGACCGATTTCACCCAGCGACAGCCAACAAACTTCAGCAACAACTCGCCAATTTTTCAGGGAATACACAATTTTCCGTAGCGATCAATGTTTGCCAGGGGAGGCTGACTGGTCTCTAGACTTGTGTTTGAGAATGCAGCTGTAGAACAACATACAAATGTGGACAATAAATGTCAGCAATAGCAGGGTATCCTGGAACTCATGCTAGGTAAAGTAAAATATTTCTAGAAGCCCTTGTCACTTAACCTACCAGCCACTTTTAAGAGCCTGCTCACATTTATTTGGAAAGTTATTTTGAAACATTATCTAACATTATCATCACCAAAATTGCATGCATAAAATCAAAATAAAGTTTTTTCCCTATGAACTTAGACTTCTTTTACAGTCTTTCTTGTTACTGAAGCAGATTTCAAGTCAGGATTTATTGAGTGCCATGTCTCTGGTTATTCTCATTTTGCCAGTTTGTCACCAACTCCACCACATATTTGTTTTGCTTTCTGAACATTTAATAATTAACATTTTTCACTCCACATGCCCTACCTGAGTCAGCCTTCCCATTTATCTAGGTTTGGGACCAGCACTAGGAGTGTACTAGCTTGTGACTCCCCTGAGGCTGGCTTTATGTCTCCTCCAAGTCTCAAACCAAGGAGCTTTCATATATAAGGCCAGTATGTTAACCACTACACCATGGAGCTACTGGTTGTTAAAGTGAAGGTGGCCGAATGGGAAAGTTTAGCATATCACGTAATGCTATGGCCATTTGACAAAACATTTGGCTCCCTTTCTAAATTCCTGTTTAGTGGCCTAAGTCAAAAACTAATGTTCTTCACCCAGGCAACTGTGGTTCAAGTCATGTGTTTTATTTTGAGGCATCATTTTAATTTTGTTTTAGACTTTTCATTTGAGTTGCCATTTGGTTTAGGCAATAAACGTACTTGATTAGGCTTAGGAGCGTATTGTGCTTTGGGTTTAAAGGCAGCTTTCAAAATGTTTACCTCATGATAGAAATCTGAAAAGGAGCGACATTAAGGAAGCAAGAAACTAAATCCTTTAAAATAAACCTTTTAAATCGCAGTGCTCTGTTCTTTTTTTTTTTTGCTGCCTTCCTTTGCACACAGCTATCCAAAAAGCTATGCTGCTGCTTGCTGTCACTGCTGCTGACAGCATTTCAGAAGTTGCACCCTCTCTCCAGCATTAACCTGTTATCTTTAAGTCCAGTGTCCTCTTTTGGACAAGGTTGTATTGTCGCACCGCAGTCCCTGCTCAGTCCTTTAAGTCCTTCATCTTCGGTGACTTGAGGAGCGACAAGGTCAGAGCATTTGGACGCAAACACCAGTGCTACTCATATTCTGCATAATAATGTATTTTATGTGAGTTGCATGACCTAAATACCAGTCCTTAAAATCATAATTATAACTGCTTCAAATAGCCAATTTCCATTCAGCAGAATCTGACTGGTGTACATTGTGTGCCCGTTAAATCACTTAGTTTCAGTCTGTGACTGCTTTTTTTTTTTTGTTTTAATTTCAGTCCAATTTGTATTTTGTCCATTTTTTTAAGCACATGCTTTGGATTATGAACAGTTAAAAACTCAGACTTTTCATAGCTGAAAGTGTTCATAATTTTCCTTTCACATTAAGTCACATTATGTTGCGTGCCACATTATGTTAGGTGTCTGTGTCTTTAGGTGAATATACCTCCTACAAGTGACAAACTTTAACATAAATGAGATTGCAATCAAGTGTGTTAAACTGATGAGATATTAGACGACATGTACCTATCCTCCATCATTATCACCCATCACACTGACTTGTCCTTGCTAGAGGAGAATGGCCCCTTCTTAGCCTTCTAATCGGCCGATGTTAAGTGTGCGTTATGAACTTGACTACAGGGTCAGATGTGACAGCTCACATATTGCCTACATCAACATAATGGGGACCAGTGGCAAAAAAAAAAAAAAAAAATCAATGTATCTGACAAACACAGTTGTTCCAATCCAATAATACCAAGTGGTGGCCTCTGTTTTGCCACCCCCTACTTTGAAAATGTTTTAAAATCGCCATCACGCTAAAACACTGGCCTGACCTTTTGAATTTTGCTGACCAGCACAGAGACCAAAAAGGGCTTTTTATCTGTAATCCCTCAAGGACATTGACAAAATCCACTATCCATTAGTGATACAGAGCAATAACAACCTTGGTATGATGTTAGAAAATGAATGTGTTTAAATGTAAAAGAATGTTTCCGTTATAATGCTTATTAAGGGAATGGTTTCTGTAAAGTGAAGAGGGATAGTAGGGCAGAGCAAAACAGCACCAGCAGCACAATGAATGCAGTTTAAAAAGCACAGCAGCCAACTTCATAGATGGTGCTCCAGGGCTGTGGTGTTCTTCACCCGGTGCCAAGAAAGTAAACCTGCAAACCCTTTGAGATTAGAAGTAGTGTGTATGTTCCCTTCGAAATTCCACTGAGGATTACTCTGCCATTTAGCTCATGCCTCACATCCAGCTGAGTTGAAGTGCTCCCAGTTGAAGGTGTGCTGGAGGCAACAACTCTGCTGCAGCAAGCTGGAGAAGGCAGGGAAAGGGAAGGGCTAGAAGGCAAAAGTACTTTGATACTGTCAGAAATGATCCACATCACGGCCTGACAACCCCCCTGCTCCAGCCACTTCTGCTCATTACGATCGTCGTCCGGAAACACCAAGCAAATTCCACTAACGAGTGTTTGATCAACACACCGAGCTGTAGCAGAGGAAGACAGGCAACCTGTTCATGAGTCATTCCCTCCCTCTCTCTCCCTCTCTGTCTTTCTTTACCTTTCTCTCTCTTCTACTTCTGTCTGTATTTTTTTCCCTCCCTCCCACTCCCTTAAGACAGAGGAGAACAAAGGGAGAGACAGAAGAAAAGCAATATAACCTCTTGGCCCTTATCTGCGGAGCACACCAGAGCATGTCTGGCCTCAGACAAGGCTTTGCCTGTCCTTTGAAGGAGCTCATCTCCCTTTGATTTCAGCCAAATGGTTCAGCACAGTGGCAGATGCTCAACTTTCCATCTGCCACTCTGACACCCATCTCTTTAGTGTTGTTGAATCTAACTGACTTTGTTTGGACTGTCTGTCTGGCTGTCTGAATAAGGTTGTGACATGGATGCTGATGTGAGTGCTAATATAAGAGATTGTGACTAAGACCTTCAGTTATTAAAGATAAAAGAAATTCCCCACCACCTTTTTTTTTTTTTGAGGTCGTCTGTACTGTCTTGGCTGTACTTTTATGATAACACTTTAGACATTTAGTTGATGCTGTGGTACTGAGTGATTTAATGAGGAGTCTTAAGGGTCATCATCATATTACCTTGACAATATTCCTCTGAGATGGGCCACTGAAAGACATAAAAATTCAAGCCAAGGAGAGTCAGGCAGCCTTTTTATGAGAAGAAACTCGAGGCAGTTGAGGGGAAAGATATTGGAGAGTGATATGATTCAAGAGGGAGAGGATGACGTAGCACATCCCGTAATGGGTAAGAGTTTATTTTATGACTGAAGGAGAATGTCCTGCTCACATTGAACTTCTGATGTTGCTAAATAAATAGCAAAATAATCCCTTTAATGACTGCATTGGTGTGGTCTGTTTCTGAGATTTTTTACACTGACTGTAAGCTAAATCACTGATATTTGAGAACAAGACTGGAGGCACACCGTTTGCTATTGTAGCAAACCTGTTATTTACTATTTCTCATTCATGCAGTCTTGATTTATGCCTGTCATCAAAGGTGTGAGATAGAGGAGGTGGCACAGCAAGACTCATACTAATAGCCTAGACACCTGTTTCACTGTCAGAGCATCAGCAACCTGCAATGCAGAGCAAGAGGTGGAGAAGTGGGAGGAGTGATTGAATAGGAGGATAGGTAGATGAATGGATCACACTGTAAGAGAATGATACTGAAGTAAATCTCTATGACTTTAGTAGAAATTGTGTTCTTTGAATAAATCAGCTCAAAAAGCCAGGTGTTGCTGGCACAGCAGGCTTTGAGGTATGGCTTTACTTTAGTTTCTTTTTATTTGTTTGTTTGTTTGACTGTCTGCATGTCTTATTGCCTCCCTGTAGCTCAGCCAAAAGTGCTGCCTCTCTCTGAGAGAGCTGCTGAAGCAACAAGCACAGTGTGTGATTTGAGACGGTGGAGAAGTGCCTGTTTTTAAGGCATCTGGGGAGCGAAATTTTTTTTTTTTTTCCTTTGTATTGGTTAGACTGTCATTCAAGGAAGCATCTTCGTAGGAGGTCACAATAATAGACCTCTGATCCTTATTACTCACTGTCTGTCTGTAACACAAAGCATCAAGGAACTTTTTTTGTTAAAGTTATGTAGTAAATGTGCATTTGTGTGACTGGATGTAGCCTTCCGTGTGCCTTCCTCCCTTTAATTTATGTAAAAGTCAAATTTAAGACCTCTGGTCTCTTTAAGCAAACTTCCAGCTTTGTCTTTAACAGCCGGCCTTACAGGCAGAAAGACTGATTTCCAGGAATAGAAAGTCACACTGGGCTTGCGATAAGACCAAGGGCCTGGGGTTCGTTTTGCAATACATACTAATCACTTAGATAATGTTCTTCAGTGTTAAACAATATTCCCATATCAGAGGTAGAACCTGTATCGCTTACCATGTGCAGTCTGCTTATCTCCTCATGCCTCCCTCTGCTCCTCAGGGATCTGTCAGTGCTGGGCTACCTGTGACACTTGGGAATGTGTGTGTATGTGGCTGTGGTGTGGTGTGGATGAGGCTGCAGACTGACCCGCGCTCTCCTGTCTCATCTTTAAGGCTGTCTGTCTGCAGCTCTGTGGTGAAATCGATGGCCTCCTGCTGCTCTGGGTGTGTCCTTTTCCTCTCCCTGCCCCTGGGGGCTTGTTGCTACCAAATCAAACCTTCCACAGCTCCCATGTTGCTCCCTCTCTAAAGTGTGTGGTCATACCTATGTTTACCTGTTGGCACGCCTCACTATCTATCTCCTCATCTCCTCGCCTAGCCTTCTTCTAGCGTTCTTGCCTGTCTTAGCATCTCCCTGTCTGGCTGTTTATTTCCACGACTGCCTCCTTATCTGCTTAGGTGGCTGTCTTCTTCCTACCTGCAAATATGACACCAACTCAGGTTTAAACTTTTGGATGAGTCATGCAGCTGTTTCTGAGCTTTGACCAGCACTCCATAACCACTGACAAAGTGTGTTGTTATACTGATTTCATGAACATTAAGATTCTATGAGGTGGTTTTCGGTCAGTCCTCAATTAAATGCAGTTATGAGGATGTTTATTGACACAAAGCTAGTTATTCAGTGAGTAAAACTGAGAGCAGAGTTAAATTCTTGATTCTCAGCAGCAGAAGTGGCAAGGGAAGGGATCTATAGTTCCTCTTGTGTGTGTCATTAATTTCACGGCCCTGTGCTGTGTTTTAATACCTTCAGGTGTCATCACTGATTGGAGCAGTAAACTCACAGCATTGGATCAGCGCATGTCCTGCTCTTTTAACAGTCAGAAATAAAAAAGTGAGCTTGTCTCACACAGATGTTTACGTATGTGTGTGTGTCTGTGTATGTGTGGTCACAGTGGCTCAGTTACATACACAGTCTATGCAGTCAGGTGAATTGAGGTGAACTGAATCTGCGCTAGTGTGAGTTAAAAATTCACGCTGGGATTCGTCTGACGCATTCAGTAATGAAAGACAAGCTTATTTACACTGTTTCAGGGCAGCTGGAGCTCAACTTTTGGATAGAGATAGGAAAAACGTAGAGAGCTTGGAGAAAAGTAAGTGAAATTGCACAACATTGTGGTAAGATCTGTAAGTTATTGTAACTTGGTTTAACTTGGCTATTCAGGTGAATATTTGTGGGTTTCTAACTAGAGGTGTACTGGTTGACTGGCCCATGGTTGATTTCCAGCGTGCTTGGCCCAGCCTGATGACTAGCTGGTCAGCCTCACATAAGTCTGATGATGAGTTTCATGCATGCGAAACACGTACACAGTGGCACTGGGAAATAGTCAGGCGCACACTCACAGCCACACCCTGACATGTTGTTAGCATGGAAGCTCTTCAGTATGAGTGAAGACAAAGTTTACCAAAGTAAAAAACAAAAACACTGGCAATAACAAACCTAATCAGACACTTAAATCACCTTCACCAAGCTGAGCATGGACATTTTAAAGAACCTAACAAAGGCAAAGTGGCTAAAGCTCAAGCTATCTAGAGCTCAGAGCCAGCCACGACCAGCAGCCTCGGTATGAGCAGTCAAAGGATCAAAGTAGTTAGAAAAATAATTATGGAGACGAGTAAAACGGAGAAAAGGTTGATGTCCTGCTATCTAGTGAAGTTATAAACATACTCAAAAGTGATGTAAGTAACTGACTTTTTTTTTTTTTTTATAAATATGTTTGCTTTTGTTTATTAAGGTAAAATATGTCAGGTAAAGCAGCAACTCATTTTCAGTTAATCACTTGTACCTGTTTAGCAGAAGAGCACTTTATTTTCAGTTGTTTGGGTGACAGAAGATCCTGTAACTCACTGCAGTTTGGGGTGAATTATAATGCTTAATGATGTCTTTTATTATGAAAATTATATTTTTGTATTTGCAGTCAGTTATAGCTCTTAGAAAGAAAATCGAAATCGGCAGCAATCAATATCGGCAGGTCACACTTAGAAATAAAATCCGAATTGGCCAAGAAAAGTACAGTATAAGTGCACCTCTATTTCTAACAGGGCTGTTCAGGCAAAACAATTAGGGATGTACCAACATACTAGCTGAATATCAGCTCATACAGCCAACCGATTAACACAGTTAAATGATATCTACCAACTGGCAAATGAAACATTGACTGATGTTAGCAGCCAATACTTAATTGTTGTGTCAGATCAATTTTGTGTTGTTATTTAAAAATAAAGCGATAACAAGAAGAAAGCGTCTTAAGCAGGTCATTTATCTTTTACAATAAAGAATTATTTGTTTCTGTGGCACAAAGGTGAAAATAAATTGCAACAAAATGTCAGGATTAAGCTGGAGTGAACCCACATGCAGGACACAGATGCAAACAAAGTGAACAAAAAGTAAGCCTTTTAATTTTGATGTTTGAAAAAAACAAATCCAAAATTTAACAAAGTCCAAAACTGAACATGAAACAGGCATTCAAATCATACAAGATTCACCAGGGGGATACACAGGAGCACCAACAAAGGGATGATTGGATATTGGCCAAACTGTATTTTAAACACTGGTTTTTTACCTAATAAAAATGAGGGGGTATTATTAATTAATTAATTACTAATTAGGGGTATTCAGTATTTTAGTAAATAAACAAACAAACAACAAAGATTAGGTGACCAAGTGCCACACTGAAATGAAAAAATTCAAGCTAGCACTGAAAAATATATTCCAATAAAGACCAAGTTGTTTTAGCCCGACTGCATGACGGATTACGTGGGTTTAACACCGCCTGTACATATGTGTTGCACTGTACATGTGTATTCACATGCTTTTTCTTTTCAAAAGTTCAACCTCACAGGCTCAGTGCATTTGGTTTCCCATTCACTTAACAAGTAGCGGGAGCTAACATTTTCTGCCTTTTCCATGCAGGCTGATTCACTGTGTGCCATCATCTCAACTGTGGTTTGGTGATATGAATCAGCCAATAGGACTCCGTAAGCACAAGGCTGCCCTGCTGCCTGGCTGATAAGTGGGCCACACAGAGAAGATGGAAAATACTCAGGGCATTCTCACTCCCTCTCTCTCCCTTGCTCTGTCTTGCTCACTCTCTTTTCTCTCGCTCACACAGCTCCTCTTTCATTTATACTCCTCCCCTCGCACTCCTACCTCAAACTCTTTCTTTCACATCCCCTTAACGTCTCCCCGTGTCTATGCTGTTCTTTTAAGTGATGGGGTTAAACTAGAGGAGACAGAAAACAGTGGGGCGCTCTTCAATGCCTGACGCTGCTTTTTGAAGTTCTTCTTTAAAGTTGTCCCTCTTGAGCACAGTTCAATAGTAGGTGGCTGTCACCTGTTTCATCCTCGTGTCTTTGTAGTGATACGAGGCGTGTAGTGCCGTCTTTACCTAGCCGTGTCGTCATTTTTCATTACAAACATTCCTGCCCTTGTGCCTGTGTGCATGATACAGTTGATGCAAAAGCCTGTGACACAGTGACAATAAAGCGCACCTCTATGTTCCTGTGACTCCGAACAAAAGACTCTGTTACCTTTCATCAGTCTGTGGTTTTCCCGTCCAGTGAGACCTCTTTACCCATTTGTTCTCATCCGACCTTGTCTCTCGTAACGCGGCTAATTTCTGCACATAATGAAACTCACTGCACTTGCTGTTTGGTCATGAGAAATTAATGAAGTGTTGCACAAATATTGTGCATTTATTCTTCTGAAAGGAATCTGCCTCCCACCAGTCTGTGTTTTGCCCTGCAGAGGGAATGAGTTAGCAGAAATATCGTGTTGAATGATTGTTTGGACATAGCCGTGTAACACTGGCTCCCTAACAGCCTAAATACCTCCATTATTTTGTCTGTTTCTTGCTCATTTAAATTTTCAGACTAAAGTATGCATTTGTAACCTAGCTGTGTATCCCTTGTGACCAGTGGGCAGGCAGCTGGCTGGGCTATATAGTGGCAAAAAATGCTCTGTAAATAAAGCAAGCTAATTTTGTTGCCTGTGGCAGCGATGTGCAAGCTGACCTTATCAGGAGAGCCTCGGCCTTTCTGTTCCATCCTCTGTGACTCACTTACCCCACACCCTCCATCGGGAAGGCGGCCCTTCTGCATGGAAGTAGATTTCAATAACTTCTCACTCGGGAAATGCAGAGAGAGAGAGAAAGAGCAAGTGAACGAGCGAGTAGGTACCTACCTCCTTTGCTGTATCAGTAAACAGGCGATGCAGTTGCACCCATGTGCAGTGGCACCCTAGTTTCCGTACAAATGCAAGGCAGCAAACTGCCTTTCTCCCCCAACAAACAAAGGGCAGAAAGGTGATGGGAGATGGGTAAAAATGAAGGAGATTAAAGAGGGCCTCATTTCAGGAATTCCAAGAAGTGCAGTAGCGATGACAATGCAGGGCTGTCAATGAATTGACAGGCCTTCACCAGACATCTATCAGAGGAATTCAAGGGAGTTTTAGGGTGGTGCTGGAGATGGAGAGATGAGAGAGAGCGCTGGAGCTGAAGGCCCAGGCACAATGATGGATTACCTACATGCTGCAGCAGCCCCGCCATGCTGAACTCACCCTCAGAATTGATGAGCCACACCTATTGTCTCCCTGTCTCCCTCTTCCCATCATATCCACAATTCTTCCATCTCCCTCTCCTGTTTCCTACTTGTCTCCCTTAAATTCTTCTCTATCTTTCTGGTCTTTCTTATTCCAGTTCTTTCCAGCATTTTCAGTAGCCATCTCGTGCTTCACCTTTATCTCTCATTTTGAGGGTTTTTCTTGGCTCAGAATGGGCCTTTGAGAGGCGACGCAACAGTAAGCATGATTGCTTCGTGTACAGTAAAGCCCATGAGTGTGTCAGCTTATTTGACAGACATCCATGCATTTTCCTGTTATTCATGATTATTTGATAAGGAAAAATGCTAATACGCCTGAATAAAAAGAACCTCCACTTGAAAAACGTCTAGGGAAATAATTTATATACAATATACAATATTGCATATATTGGTGTATTGCCTGTTTTTGGGTGCTCGACTTCACTCTGTGTGTCAACATTAGGCGAACCATGGAAGTCCCATACTAATAAGGTTAGAGGGAGCATCTCTCTTTCTCATGATGACACCTTTATAAATGACAGAGCACAAGGCCCTGCTGTTGTTCAATCACACCTCTGCAGGGGCTTGCCTGTGGGGAACTCAGCGTGCGTGGTGTGTGAGCGCGTATTTGTGCTTTACTGCCTCGGTGGGTCTAACGGCAGCCAGGTTTACGGTGAATGTAGTTGGAGCGGACAACAGCATTAGAGAGGAAACAGATCTGGAGGCAGAGTGAAGACGAAGGAGAGAAATGACAGCCTGGAGCTCATCTGACCAGCACTGCCTTGTTATGACTCTCTGATATGTGCTCCAGGGGCACACAAAACAGACACTTATTGCCTTACACCACCTCTCTCTGTTCTGTAGTCTGTCGTCTCACAGACTCACTTTATGGCCTCCACAGAGGGGCGGGAAGTTATCTGCTTGTGCAGGTCTATGTATAGGCTCCTGTTGTCTGCCTTTTTTGTTTTTTTTTTCTGTTCATGCCAGTGTTTTAGAACAGGGATGATTTTAGGATTGCATAGGAGGTTTCTAACATTTCGTGTTATTTGACTGTTTTAACTTGTTAACAAAGATAACTGAAACTTTAACACAATCACAGTATAGACCTAAATCACTAAATGAAGAAAATATCAGGGTGATATTTACTATTTATTTATTTGATCACATTTTTGTATATATGCAGAGTTTCTCAAATATAGACTTTGCTTACATGAGGATTGTATAGTTTTCCTCTTACGGGGTGTTGGGAGTCAAATTGAGATGGCTGTAATTTGCCCATGTGTGCTCTAAGAAGACAAACAAGGTTTGTGGCTATAATTCATTGTGGGTTTTCTCTCAGCATGCAGAGGCTTTAGAAACACTTCTCATAAATGGCAGAACAGGAGCAGGCAGATCACCGGAATGACATCTTGAAGACAGCAGGTGATAATCTCCCCACAACACTATTCCTCTTATAGTTCTCTTTAAGCTGCTGGAAATGGCAGCCTATATCAGTGACAAAGGGGAAGGGGCTTCCTGTGTTTGGCTTTTTGTAGCATGTGCAGAGCCATGAGAAAATATGGCATTGTGCATGCATGTATATGAATGTTGACGTGAACTGCCTGCCGGTGATGATAATTGGAGAGAAAACAGGGAGATGACTGTGAAGCTTGCAACACTTCAGCTATGAACACAGGCCACTGAATTGACTGCAGCGTCATCATTCCTGACCATAAAAGCTGTTCAGCCAGTCAATGCAGTCTGGCTTCATTCTCTCCTCGCTGGCCAGTCTGAGCTATTTTTAGCCTCCCTGTGCAGCGTGGCTCAACCATCGTTGTAGCTACCTGGATATGAGGGCTTTGTCACTCCTGCAGGCTGGAGTAGCACTGATCTTGCAAGACTTACAGCTTCCTATTTCTTCAGCTTGGGCTGTGGAAAAAACAAAAAGGGAATGAACAAACACACAAAAATAGAGGGAAGGCAAACAGATAATAGTGATGTGTTTTTCAGAGTCTAAATGAAACAACAATTGCAGTGTTGTATTAAGTTATATGATGTGACAAGTCAGAAATAAAATTCTAATGAGGCAAGCTGACACTTACTATTCATGAAAATGCTAAGTTAAAACAATTCAAGCAATTGTGGACTAATTGGTTTTGAGTCTAATAAAATGAAAACGCTCTTTATAAGGGCACTGTTGATGGGTTTGTACAAAACAATAGGTGCAACATTTACTGTATGAGATTAAGTGAATTTAAACTCAAAATAACAGACTGATAATAGGCATACATGTTTTTTGGGATTCCTTTAGACTAGTAAAGTAGGAATACTGCAGAGTGCCTTTTTTTGTGTTTTACATGCATTGTTAGTCACAGACATTTTGTTTGGGTTGTCTTTCTCCTTCTGGTATACAAACCTGTGCCTATTAATCAGCATAATATTATTCAGTATTTCCTGGCATGGTAAACAAATGCTCCAAACGGATTCATTTGAAATGACTGCGCTGCAATCCCACGGTGCATTAGAGCTGTTTAAATGCAGTGCTCGGAGACACTCACCTGGGGTCCCTCACGGTAGTTTCTCTTTTTTGTTTCTCTTGAGTCTAGCGATGCTGGCACCTACTACATCATATTGCACACGTAGCTTAAAGTTTGATTCACGTTGCATCATTCCTCGGTGGCATTTTTACTGAGATTCTTTTGGAGTTGTTGTTTTTTTATAGTCCTCCAAAAAGTGAGAGCCAGGCAGAGGTATGTTTTCAGTGTAGTTTGATGGTCTGTCAGCAAGATTATGCAAAACCTACCAGGCTGAATTTCACGAAGCTTGGTGAACTCATTGGCCTTGGTGGAGGATGCACTCTCCTAGTTCCCTTCTAGTAATGTAGATTGAACCTAACACTAGTGCATGATGTAACGTGAAAACTTTGAGTAGCATGTAATAGACTGGAGCCTCTTTAAAATCTCTCAAGTTGGACACCAATCTGAGGATGTCCTGCCAAAGATAACACATCCCAGTCCCACTCTTTTCTGCGTGTGGGTCGCTGTGGTATAATTCAGTTCCTCAAAGAGTGGTAATCTGAGGATTAATGACATCCACACATCTGCCAGTCATGTGGCAGTGTGACACAGATGGCGGGAAATGCACACAAGGGACCCACACAGGGAAAATAGTGACTCTGGCTTTCTGCCGTTCGTCCACTACACAATGCTGTTGCAAAGGTGTAATATTTTTATTTTAACTATCAAAAACCCGCTCTATGGGTGGTTTTTCTCAAGCCTGCAACACTTTTTGCGTCGCTCATGTATGGCACAGACTTGTATGCTTAATTTACCTTGTTATTTTTAATACTATCGTTACACCACTGTATATAGTCAGATGACAAAAACGTGGCTGTTTATAAACACTTAACAACAGAATGATATATACATCTAATCAGTTTTGGGGTCATTACTCTAAAAAAGTAATGCATTACACATTACTCGTTCCTTTTCTTAAAAGTAATGCAATAGATTACTTAATTACTGACCGGAGAAAGTAATTTGCTACACTACTCGTTACATTACTTTCTTATTACTCCGTAAAATGACCTGAAACGCATTGTCTCATAATTATCAGTTAACAATATAAACTGTAGGTTACAGTCCAGTTGCTTCAGCTTAAACTGTCTCTCCACTGGGTCTTTGCCAAGATGTTTTAGTTACTTTATTGAGTGTATTTGTGCACCTTCTTTTGGGTAATTTTTTTAAGGTTTCCAAAATATGTGTCACCTTTGCAATATCTTTCAACATGTTGATAACAGAATTTAATAATAAGGTCAATTTCTTCTGTCCCAGTTGTACTGTAACATGGAACTAGGGCTGGACCAATTTCCTCCATAGTCTTATTGCCTCAATACTATACTCAATACTACTAATACTATCGCCTACTCAATACTATTGCTGCCAGGGTGAGGGATGTATTTAATCAGAATCAGAATCAGAATACTTTATTAATCCCTGAGGAAATTATGTGGTTACAGTTGCTCCAGGACAGTAAGAAAGTAATTAACAAGTTAAAATACCAATATTAAATAATACAATATATTACAAATTACAAAATATTACAAATAGCTCTAATAATACAATAACTCAATATATAAATATCCTAATATATTACAGAAAATTAGATAAGTTGAATTGAGGTGCCCCTCTTATCATACTGCCTTTGTTATGTTCAGGGTGTACAGTTGTTGCAGTGTATACTTGTGCTTTAGATAGAGGAGTTGTACAGAGAGATAGCCACAGGCAGGAATGATTTCCTGTGTCGTTCAGTGGTTCATTTGGGTAATCTCAGTCTCTCACTGAACGGGCTCCTGTGACTGGCCAGCACGGCATGGAGTGGGTGGGAGGTATTGTCCAGCATTGTCCTTAACTTGGACAACATCCTCCTCTCTGACATCACCTTAGAGAGTCCAGCTCCATCCCCACAATGTTACTGGCCTTGCGGATCAGGTTGTTGAGTCTGTTTGCATCCGCTACCCTTAGCCTGCTGCTCCAGCATGCAACAGCATAGAGTATGGCACTGGCCACAACAGACTTCTAGAAAA
>VUQS01010437.1:4194-15659 GCA_015108495.1 Heterochromis multidens
AATCTTTGTTTGTTTTTTTTTTTTTTTTTTCCAGCAGAGCTTCTCTCATTCTGTTGTTTACAATACATCCAGCACTCTCTGCAGAACATGTAGCAGAGCATCACAGCTCAGCAGACAGTGGTGCACAGTCCCTGTACATTAAGTGGCTAGCTTGTTTGTAGAAACAGATGACACCCTTTTAGAGTTTAACTTTGAGTGTGTTTAAGACTTAGTAGTAGAAAATGACTTTCAGTCTATAGTGTGTGCACCGTGCTTACGTACAAAATGTGTTTTCCTTTGAGGAAGGCTTGCCTTATTTGTGCATTAAGTGGCTTGGTGGGCATATCACATGCCTCAGTAAATCCTATCATCCCTTGAGTAATGGTTGTCCACTACTGAGCTTAGTTTGATTGATACCATGTGATGATGAGAATGCACATGCCCTGATTGATATCATCGATAAATACTACACGTTTACCAATTGAAATGTGGCTGGCTGCCCTAAAATGACTCGTCATTAATGTGATGCAATGACTGCCTGTCTCAACTAAATGCATTTTGAGATGGAAAATTAAAGGAATTAAGTGCTAGTAGAGACAACAAAACAATGAGAACAAACTGCTTTACACTGTGTGAAAAGGACCCAGGCAGACAGGCAGTGTTGCCAGCAAGTGAATGTTTTCAGCTTTTCAGCCTCCGCTTTCTCTCACTCAGGACTCCCCTCTCGTCAGGTCCCGGCGTCCTGCTCAGGGGAGGCATGATTAGAAAATGGAGATCCACTGTGTTGGCCAGCCTCCCGTGACACTGCACCCTGAACCCACCACTCCACCCCTCCCCTGCAGCTGAGCCACAAACCACACCCTGCCACAGACTCCTAATAAAATGATGCAAATCATGTTATCAAAGCCTTATGAGGAATTCACCTCATCGCTCTCCTTTTCCAGCTCCTCTGCCTCATCTGCATATTTTTGCTCTTTTTGCATCGAGCGTAGACATCCAGATATCTGTATTTGGATGTCACAATCTGTAGATTCAGTTTTTATGCCTCCTCCAACAAATCTTCATATAGAGGATTACCTACTGTGATATATCATGTGGAGAATGAAGGGTGGAGGAAATATCGTTTATATGCACTGAGGAATGATAGTGGCACGGTGAGGAAATGGGCCGGAAAATTCAGAATAGTGTCGTACTTTGGTGATGCCCATTTCCTGTAAAACAAGATGGAGTGCACAGACGCCTTCGAATAATGAAGAGGGAGCTTATCTTTAGACTGATGGGGGAGTTGCACAGATGGTCACAGAGCCAGAGCAAAAGAACAAAGGTCACTAGTGAACCAGCATGGACACTGTTACACAGTGGGGGAAGAATGTTTCAAATGATTTTCTTTTCTCTAGGCTTGAAAGAGAGTGGGCAATAAAGAAGAGAGGTGGATGGCTTGACGCAAATGATGTCAGCCTGGTCATATTACAGTCATACTGAACTAGTAGCCGTCAGACTATGTCCACACTATATACCCAGGAAGGTTTTAGTTGCCCTCTTTGTTTTGGTTACATCACTCCCTCTGTGAACCTGACATCATCCACTCTGGTTCCTCCAGACTTTGGGCTCTGCATGCACGTGCTTTTCTTGTATACTTTTTATACTTCTATATCATTTTATACTTTTGTATAATTTTAAAGCTTCCACAGTCTTCAGTAACTGTTATAAAGAGATTTCCCCCTGCAGGGATTTTTTTTATTGTGATTATTGATCCAAAACAGAATTTGAATCCTATTTAAAACATCGCTGTGTACATCAACTAAGTCAGCATTCTCTGGTGACACGTGCAGTCTGAGATTGAAATCTGGAAAGCTATTATCTAGTAAAATAGTTATCCTGACCAATGAAGCAGCACAGGCTAATGTGTTGAGTTGCTGATGTCGTTTTAGCTGACCATCTTGGCTGGTGGCCCGGTCACTGTCCATCTAATCAAGATAAAATGTTCATGTCCCTTTAGTTAGTGTAATGGCTATAGTAGGTGACAAATTCTGAGCACCCACACGTGCATGGATATACCTTTTAAATTGTCTTATCTGTAAGGCACGAAGGCTATTCAGTCTCCACTCCAGCAGAATAAGTAAAAGGAAGAGCTACATTCTGTTCACTCTTCTTGATCATGTATTCAACACAGATAACTGCTTGGGCCTCAGGTCATTTCCAGATTATAGGACCTGATACTAAAATCAAATTAAACAAAATTAAAATGAGCCTTTTATAGGCCTAATGAATGGAAAATGCAATGGCTGGCTTTTGCTGCAGGGTGCCAAAAAGTCATCAAGTAATGGAAAGGCCTTTATATTATAAAATCACAGATTATATTGGAGAGCAGTCCAATCATGAAGGGCACTTAGGGGACCATTAGTGAATGACCGCTGAAGCATGTTTTTGTCAGTGATAGGCATTTACAGATTACCCTTCAAAAAAAAAAATGCCCAGAGACATTTGTTCTAAGGTCCAGATAGCAGACTGGACAAGAACTGCAGCATGTGGTTCTTCTTTCTGACAGAAGGCATGTTTTATATAAATACAATGTATACTTAGAGTAGTGTGTGTGTCTGTGTGAGGATGAATGTATGCATGAAATGCTGGCACATCCCAACATGTCTTAATCTGTGCCAATAGCTCAAGCGAAGTCCCGCAGCTATGGTGGGCCGGTGGCTGGTTGTCTGGGAAGGAGCAAACACACGCTAACATACAAACACAGACACTGACACAACTGTGAATGCCATCTGGCTTTTGCAGGCCCCTGTGGAGGGGCCAAGCCCTCAGAGAGTTGCACTAAGGAGTGGGTGGTTGTTCGGAAAAGGACAAGGAAGAATGTGGGGAGAAAAGGATGAAAGGAAAAAAGGAAGGACGAATTTGAATGTGTAAGATTTCTGACTGATAGGCCTCCACCTGCCCACTACTTATCGCTAATTGGCCTTCAGGCTGTTGATGTTGTGCCAACACAATAGCAGGGTGCAAGAGCACAATCTGACTGCCATATTTTCTCTCTCTCTGCCTCTCTGTGTCTCTGTTTACTCACATGTACTTTGCTGTCCTCCCTTATCCTATCACTGCTTTTGAGTCCACAATCTATGGAGACTACATATAATGGAAGTGTAATGTGATATGAAAGGCTAAATCCTAGAGGGAGAAATAAATGCCATACAAGATAGCTTATGGTCTCCATTTTCTTCAGAGTGATGGTCCTGTGAGGTTACAATGACTCTAAACGCCCTCACCACAGGCATGAGAAATGCTCAAGTAGTACATCACCATTTCTTTGAGTTGGCACCCAGCGTCCTTGCACTAGGTTAAGAGAGCTTTTCCATGTAAAAAAAAGAGAATTGTTTGCTTTGCATGCTAATGAGATCTGTGAGTGCATAATATACAGGCAAGCATTCCTATCTCTAGACAGCTGCTGACGCTTCCTTCTTGGAAATACATTTGAACATGTTTGATGTTTCAACTTTAATTGGAAAGTTGGTAAGCTCTATCTCACTTTTTCTCAAAGCCTTCATTAGTTCAGCATTTGTGTTATTCTACTGTGTGTGTCTGTCATTTTCATCCTTGTGTGCGAAATACTGCCGTTGTATGAGATGCTGCCGCTGCTGTCACAGACATATATTGTACACCTAGAAATACTCTTCCTCTTTTAAAAAGCTACAAAGTCCAGATTAGGAGGCGATGGAGTAAACCAGATGTTTTCAACCAGGAAACATGATTTGGGTCCTCTTTGGGAGCTTTGTGTTTAGAATTTTTTGGGTTTATTCCCACAAAAATGTATTAATCAAATATTTTGCTGAATTTAAGAAATGATCATGGTTTGAGTCAAAATTGACCTCTTCTCACCCTTAACCCTGCGTCAGACCTGCTGTGAAATGCCAGCTGCTTTGATGAAACAGCCGAAGTTGATGCTCTGGGAAACACAACAGGCTGTCATCACTGCAACCCTTCTTCCCTGAGTCCCTACGTTAAATGTTTGTTTACCAAAGTTTGTTTATATCTGAGGTCATTTTCTGTATTATATCTTCTTGCAGCTGTTTTTCTTAGATTTATAGTGTACATGTTATTTAATGATGCAATTTTCACTACTCTTGCACTATATCAGTCTGACTTTTACTCTTTTTTTTAACTAACTTCATTTTTGCTTTCTCACAGTATCTGACAGAATAAGGCCCTCACTATGCGCCTGTGGCACTTTTACTTTAACTTTGTTGTTTATTTATTGTAGACTGTTCTATTTTTATTCTTTATCTTGCTGCTGTAACACAATAATTTCCCTTGTGGGATCAATAAAGTATCTTTCTTTCTTTCTTTCTTTCTTGCCAAAAGTATTCACTCACCCATCCAAATCTTTGAATTAAGGTGTTCCAATCACTTCCATGGCCACAGGTGTATAAAGTCATGTTCTCTGGAGTGACAAATCACGGTTCTCCAACTGGCAATCCAATGGGTGACTCTGGGTTTGGTGGTTGCCAGGAGAACGGTACTTGTCTGACTGGATTGTGCCAAGTGTAAAGTTGGTGGAGGGGGGATTATGGTGTGGGGTTGATTTTCAGGAGTTGGGCTCGGCCCCTTAGTTCCAGTGAAAGGAATTCTTAATGCTTCAGCATACCAAGACATTTTGGACAATTTCATGATCCCAACTTTGTTGGAACAGTTTGGGGATACCCCCTTCCTGTTCCAACATGACTGCGCACCAGTGCACAAAGCAAGGTCCATAAAGACACGGATGAGCAAGTTTGGTGCGGAAGAACTTGACTGGCCTGCACAGAGTCCTGACATCAATCCGATAGAACAGCTTTGGGATGAATTAGAGCGACTGTGAGCCAGTCTTTCTCGTCCAACATCAGTGTCTGACCTTACAAATGCGCTTCTGGAAGAATGGTCAAAAATTCCCATAAACACACTCCTAAACCTTCCCAGACTCTTCCCAGAAGAGTTGACGCTGTTAAAGGGTGGGGTGACATCATATTAAACCCTATGGATTAAGAATGGGATATCACTGAAGTTCATATGCGTCTGAAGGCAGACGAGCGAATACTTTTGGCAATATAATGTATCTATCTATCTGTCTAGCTAGTATATGCAATACATTAGAGGAAGTAATTTATTACTGGCACGGGGAAGCATAGGATTTTTTTTTTTTTGCTGGTTTCTTTGCTTCTGCACAAAGTTAGTTGGAAATTATAAGGACAATCATGTATTCTGGATTACAGTTTGAGTTTTAAAAACAACAAAAAACAACAAAGTTTATTGGTATTTAAAACACAGTATTTTTTATGATATCTGGTGTGTAGTTTATGCACCACTAGACTCCAAAGCAAGCAGCATGACTGGTCATGATAAGAAATCAGAAACTTATATAAACTATTCTTGAACTCCACATGCAAGTAAACAAACCTTAACAAATCCCTGAGACTGTTGGTTTCTTTGGGAGCAGAAGGCAATGCAACACACTACACAGTATGAGCAATTATTTCAGAGGTCTAGTATGGCTGAGTAAAAGTGACATTAATTGGCCACTTAACTGACAATAGTGGCAGGTGGGTTTAGGTAATTGATAGCCCTCACAGTAGAACTAGGGGAGGAGAGGCTAGTATTAAGTTAGCATCGACTAATATAAGTGAGGAGAATGCTAAAGGAATAACTGCCATCAAGTCAAAGTTATCTGGTTTTTAAAAAATCTGCCTTTTTCTAAAAGAAAGAGACAATGGAAAAAATTTGCCCACAGGGAATTAAAGCATCAGTGAAAAAGTAGGCAGAGGAGGAAGGATATGATTATGTAGCTGGGCATTGCAAATTGAATTATTTAAATGTGCGCACTATAATCATGGCCAAGGGAGTGAAAATAAAATGATGAGAGAACCAAAGAACAACGAATGAATCTGAGCGAGGAAGACAGAGGAAAAAAAAGTGTGTGGTGAGATTTTCATCCACACTGTTGCATCCATGCATACACCAAAGCTCTCTGTCCCAGACAAACTCAGTACATTATTTCAACAAAGTTATTTGAAATTCAGCATTCCCCTGTCCACTGAAATAGAAAGGTTATAGGACCATGAGCCCTGACTGGATTTGATCACGTGGGCCCCACTTTTTAGCTTAAAAGACAGACTGTGTTTGGGCTACAGCAGCCATGAAGAAAAGTGCCAGTCTGGATTCTAAATATTGCATTCACTGATTCATTTATGTAACCTACAGTTGATGCTCACTCGCAAACTAGTCCCACAGAGGCAGAGATCCCTTTCTGCCCCTGATTGAATTTCAACTCAGTCGTTTTGTGTGCCATTAATCCTATGTGCTTTTTTTTTTTTTATTACCAGTCCCTCTACACTTCCAATCATCCTAGATTAGCAATCCTCCATTGCATGTTCCTTTCTCATTTTCATAAGCATTCATCCTCCTCTGTTACATGCTTGCAGCGGTGCCTATCTCTTGGCTAACAAAAGGACATCCCTGCCCATTTTCTATTATTAGCGTGGAAGCCTAATGACTTTATCAGACCCTGTCACAGAGTGATTCCTGTAAACCCCTGCAGTGCATAAGTGGGACCAGACATGGAGCCGAGCTGAATAAAGAGTGTAAGGGTCTTTAATTAAATCTGTCATCTTGGCATTTGATAAGCACAGCAGGGCATTATGACTGCCAGCTATAGAGCCTGATGGTGGAAAGAAGACTGAAAGCCAACTGTCCCTAGCTATCATCACTTCTGTGGATGCACACATTTATATCCTCTCAGCTTTGCTCACTGAGATGTGCAGTAAATAAAAAAAAAAGTATTAAAAAGTATTCTTTTTAGTGAGCCAAGTATGTCTACATCACATTTATTATACACAGGAAGAAGTCATGACATTATGGCAATAATTGAGTCTAATGCTTACACTACCAAGCAATTATGTAAGTGAACATGTTCAGGCTAAACAGAAATGATAAACAGAATGAACAACACATATTAGCAATAATGATGAATCACTTTTGTGTTAATGTATGTGTTATTTTTAAAAATTGGGACTTTATAAAAATGTGTGGCCCAGATATCCTTCGAGTAACATAATTTGTATATAAACAAGAGAATTTTGCAACTCGTAGTTTATGTCTGATGTTAATAGCACAGGAAGTACTCCCCTTCGAAAAAAGCAACATTTAGGATATGAAGGTTAGACTGTTGGATCAACAAGTGATGCATGCTGATCCACAACATTATTTGTTGGTACAGTGTTGTTTTAATGTTGTTGGGTTTTTTTTTTAGCATTTTAGCTATGTAGAGTTATCTGCAAAATTAAGCATTAAAAATGTTAGCAAATACAGATTTAAAATGCAGTTTATATATCCTTTACCGGGAATTATGTTTTGAAAATAAACGGTGTCTTTATTTAGTCAGTTGTTTGGATCACTTTTGTCTGTTACCAGATTTTCTTTAAATCCATATGGTGATAAGTGATAAGGAGCTCACTTGTACTTTCAGCAGCTGTGCTAGCTGTTCAGCAAAGATTTCAGGGAAATCACAATAGAAAACGTCAGAAAACAACTGACATTTCAGAGCACAGCTGAATGTCTAACACAGCCTTCAAAAATTGATTGCACCTAGAAGATGCTCTCACAGCCCTTTTTCGGTCTAAATTATTGAGTGCCTTCATGTGTTTACTTGGCCTGTGCTGATATGAATATGCAATACTGCATCATATAAATAGCATGTGATATGAGACAGAAAGATTTAGGTGGCATATTTCCAATATTTTCAAATTCCTTTCCTTAGCATTGTATTGATTAGTGAATCTCGTGGCATTTTTGTATCTTTATATTTTATTTATGTTCATTGGATTACTTATTTTAAACAGTCAAATCAGAGAGGCTCATAATTCTGCCCTAAATATCTGTGACCTTATTCTTTCCATCCACGACAATAAAAATGATGATAGTTTTCTGACCTACTAATTTTTCACTGGCAGACCACTCCAATTTTGCTATGTGTATTAGGCCCCCACTGCTTTTACAGTGAAATTGAATAACACTTTACAACTCCTTATCCACAGCACACAAATCTCCATATATTTAGCCAGAGCATATAGGTTTACAGTGCTGTGAAAAAGTATTGCCTGCTTCCTGCTTCCTGATTTCTTTTTTTTTTTTTGTTTGAGATCATCAAACAAATTTTAATATTAGACAAAGATAGCCCAAGTAAATACAAAAGGCAGTTTTTAAATGATGATTTAATTTATTAAGGGAACAAAAGCTATCCAAACCTACCTGGCCCTTTGTGAAAAAGTAATTGCCCCCTAAACTTAATAACTGCTTCTGCCTCCCTTGGCAGCAAGAACTGTAATCAAGTGTTTGCACTAACTGGCAGTAAGTCTTTCACATCACTGTAGAGGAATTTTGGCCCACTCTTTTTTGCAGAATTGTTTTAATTTAGCCACTTTGGAGAGTTTTCATGTCAAAGCATCTCAATCGGATTTAAGTCCAGACTGATGAGGCCACTCCAAAACCTTCTTTTTGTTTCACACGGTGTATAGTGCGGGTGGGGCGCTGCTGACTTCAACTGAGGATATAGTCAGGCGGTGGAAGGAATACTTTGAGGACCTCCTTAATCCCACTGACACGTCTTCTGTAGAGGAAGACAGCAGACGGCAGATGATGTGGTTCTGTTAGCTTCATCAGGTAGTGGCCTCCAGCTTGCACTGGAGCGGTTCGCAGCCAAGTGTGAAGCGGCAGGAATGAGAATCAGCACCTTCAAGTCCGAGACCATGGTCCTCAGTCAGAAAAGGGTGGAGTGCCCACTCCGGGTCAGGGACGAGTTGCTGCCCCAAGTGGAGGAGTTTAAGTATCTCAGGGTCTTGTTCACGAGTGAGAGGAGAGGGGAGCGGGAGATTGACAGACGGACTGGGGCTGCGGCTGCAGTGATGCGGACGCTGCACCGGTCCGTCGTGGTAAAGAGAAAGCTGAGCGTAAAAGGAAAGCTCTCTCTTTACCAGTCAATCTATGTCCCTACCCTCACCTATGGTCACGAGCTTTGGGTAGTAACCAAAAGAACGAGATTGCGGATACAAGCAACAGAAATGAGCTTTCTTCGAAGGGTGGTTGGCCTCTCCCTCAGAGATAGGGTGAGGAGCTCAACCATCCGGGAGGGGCTCAGAGTAGAGCTGCTACTCCTCCACATCAAAAGTAGCCAGTTGAGTGTCGATGTCAACAACTTCAACTCTTTGTCAAACTACTCCTGAACAAATGTTGCACTGTGGCAGGCATTATCATTATGCTAAGAGAGGCCTCAACTATCAGAGAATACCACTGATATGAGCACTGTGTGGTTTTTGGTAAGTTACAGTAGCTTTCCTGTGTGATTGGACCACATAGGCCAGCCATTGCTCCCATGTGCAATAATGAGCCTCGGGTGCACATGAACCTGTGGCCAGTCCACTAGTTGTCTTTCACTGGTTAACTTCTGATAGCTACCAAACACTGAAAATTGGGAACATCCAACAAGTTGTGGATAATACATTTGTTTCTACTAGCTGGCTTGAGATCTGTGGAGATGTCTAATGCTCTCTGGTGTGATTATTCAGTGATTGATCCTTTTCTGGGACAGCTGCTACCATGTAATTTCCCTCCACATGATACTCCAAACCAGCAGACTAAATGTCAACCTGCTCCATTTGCCGCTGAAGTGCCTGTCAAGATTTTTTTTTTTCTCTCTCTCGTTTTTCTCTTGCTCACTGTGGTAATGATGCTTCTCCAATAAGAGTACTCTGTCACAAAATCAGGAAGAAAAAAAAAAAAACTATGGTGTTAGATTCCTGTCTGTGAAAACATTTAGTCATAATCTATCACAAAGTACTAAAGAGCAAGTGTTTCATAGGTTTTCATAGTTGTGACCTTTTGTTGTAAATGCTGAATAATGCATGTACGATGTGTCCTATATGCTTTGCTTTGAGCTTTATTACAATTTAGCTAGGCAATGCTCAGTAGTATCAGTATCTCACCAACTGAAGGCAAACAGTTCACCAGTATAACTTACAATCCATGGTTGGTGTTTGCATTCCACTAAGTGTCATGACTTAATGACTGTTAGGCAGCCGCATGGATTTGCTGTGTTTTCTAGTTTTTCTAAGATAAATTTGTTTTCCCTTACTTTTGCTCTCTTTTTTCATGATGACTTGAAATGACATTATTTAGTAACCAGTCATACTGCCACTGTAGGTCATTAAGTCTGTGGGAGAAAAAGGCAATGGCTTTGTGACTAATTATTATGTTGACAGTGTCACCTCCTGCCTCTTTGTTTGTGCTCATATCTGTGCGTGAAGATGAGCGAGAACGAAAAACATGTGAGTGTAACTTGAAGAATGTATTTAACTAAAATAATTCAGCAGTTAATTACACTGATATCTTAATATCTTATTGACTTATTTTGCTTTGCTAGTCATTTAACTCTTTCCTAGTAAAATGTACAGGACAGCACTTTTCAGAATTCTGAATGGCAGTAACAGTCAGTACAATGATGGGAAATAATTTTCTCATTTAAAACAGGCTTGTGTATCTACCTATTGTTAACCTCGACATGTTAACCTTTCGACCCTGCACTTTCCCCTATTCTCTCTTTCCTCTCTCTGTCACACAATGGAGTTGTTGTAAAAATGTAAAAGGCATGCTGTGGCCTGATTCTTTTTGCCTTCTGTGTATTCTACAGTAATTCAATTACTTTACACAAATAACACAACTAAACATTCTCAAATTAAAGGCTGCAATTAATGGTAAATGGACTGGTTCTAATATAGTGCATGTCTACTACTACTCTACTTTAGCACTCGCTCTTTATACAACATGTCTCATTCACCCATATACACACATTCATACAAGCACTATTTCTCTATGTCTGTTTTCTATCTAACATTCACACTCTGATGAACGCATCAGGAGCAACTCAGGGGTTCGATATCTTGCCAAAGGATACTTTGGCATGCAGACTGGAACAGCCAGGGATCAAACCACCAACCTTCTGATTAGTAGTTGACCTGCTCTACCTCCTGAGCCACAGCCAACTCCGCAATTAATGCAATCAGTATTCACAAATTTTTTGTTGCATCTAGAAATTAACCTGAAAGATTTTTTTTTTTAATAACGATTCAATTCAATTCAATTTTATTTATATAGCGCCAAATCACAACAAAAGTCGCCTCAAGGCGCTTTATATTGTAAGGTGAAGACCCTACAATAATACAGAGAAAAACCCCAACAATCAAACGACTCCCTATGAGCAAGCACTTGGCAACAGTGGGAAGGAAAAACTCCCTTTTAACAGGAAGAAACCTCCGGCCGAACCAGGCTCAGGGAGGGGCAGCCATCCGCCGCGACTGGTTGGGGGTGAGTGGAGAAAGACATGCTGTGGAAGAGAGCCAGAGATTAATAATAACTCATTAAATGCAGAGAGGTGTAAAAACACATGGTGAGTGAACAGAGGTGAG
>VUQS01010439.1:6835-18343 GCA_015108495.1 Heterochromis multidens
GATGCCTTTGGTGAAAAGTCTCTGTAGATTATCTCTCTTGTGTCCAAGTGTGTTTGTGTTAGATCCTAAGCTTGTCTTTGTATTGGAACATTTTTCAGGTTTTTGCCCATGATAATTTAAAGATTAGCCCATTAATGGGCAAAAATAATCTGCAGGCCACAGGTTTAAATTTTTTTTTTTTTCTCCAGATTTCAGCTGTTTAAAATTGAGAATGTGACACTTATGTTGAATGTCTTTGGATTGCTGTTGGGACCAAACAAAACACTTATCTATATGGTGTACTCACAGTCTTTTGTAGTATTTTTATTGTAAATATCAGAATAATCACTTTAGATACAGTGGGTACCTAATCAATTTAGGTGCAGTAATTAATTAACTGTAATGTGCTTTATTTGATTTGCAGGACTTGTCAACTCTGTCTAGTATCAGCTAAATAAGCACAACTGTGTGTTTTTTTTTCTCCTTTTCATAGATTTAAAGACACCAGAGTGAATGACGTCTGGCTGGTTGATGTGAGTTTGACATTATGGACCCACACAAACACACACCCTCTAATCTGGGTCCATTGAGCTATGATTTACTTCGTGTCCAGCACACCACTATCTGGATCATCCCTTGCGGAAGCAGCAGCAGTTAGGGTGGGATGTCATAAGGGAGGGGGTTGTGCAGACCGTCCTCTGTGATTAGTGAATGAGAAGTCATGCATGCACGGCAAAGCCGGGGGGCTCTGAGAGGTTTATACCAGGGTTTGTGTCGAGGCCAAAGTAGCAAATGTTGCTTTTGCTGCAGGAGTGAATTCTCACATTAGTTTCATTTGTCTTTGTTTTCTTATACTTATTATACTGATTCAATTGTTAAGTTTTATGTAATTTGTGCAAACTAAGTTGCTAAAAAGAAATTTGAACAAACTGGATAAACACCACAGCAAAAGATTTCAAATTAAAATGAGTGAACAAGTTCTGCTTAACACTGAATTTGTGTCTATTTTACTAACTTACTAACTGTTTTACAAGGCGATCTTTTGGCAGTGGAGAAAGCTCTAACTGTAACTGTTGCACTTGGCCAGATGTTAGGTTAGCCATTAAATCAACAATAAAACTGTAAAATTAGTGCAGGAGAAAGTGAGTGTAAACCTGGAAAAGCTGAACATGATAAAAAGCCTTAAAATCAAAGTGTACAAGAAATCTGATACAAACCAGTGTTATAAGTAGACAAAAAGTGCAACCAGTCATTATATTACATATGATGGTAAAAAAACAGACAAAAACCAAATACTGTAACTGAGATTAGACAAGATAAATCTTCAAACACAGCTCACTTATACGTCAATGTTTGTCACGCATAAATTCAGATGTACTTAACATACACTGATAAAGAGAACCACGGTGTGCCTTACTGCCTTGATAATTGGCCTACTTGGAAAATGGGATGGTACATCAAATGACATATAACCTCTTGGTATAGTGATGGCTTAAGGACAGGGAATCATACCTTTCCCATGCTACCCATATGCTCAGTCTCAAACACTACGGTCCTCAGCCATGGGTCTGCTTTCTGTCCCTCGCACCAACCTCCATACCTTTGGGGACAGAGCCTTCAGTGTGGTGGCCCCCACTCTTTGGAACTCTCTCCCATCTGAGCTTCGCAACGCCCCATCACTGGAGTCCTTTAAGAAACTTCTCAAAACTCACCTCTTCAACAAAACCTTCAACCTCTAGCCTTATTGTGTTCGTTGATTTATACTCCTCTGTAAAGCGTCCTTGGGTTTCTTGAAAGGCGCTATACAAATCTAAGTTATTATTATTATTATTATTACTACTACTATCTCATCAGTGTGTGAAGATGCTGCTGTGGTGGTGGAGTAAGAAGACACGTGGAAACTTCTTTCTGGGTTGTTTCTTTCTTATATGAGTAGGTCGTCATTTTGTGCATGCCTGTCTGTTAACCCTAGGTTTAGTGCTGCCAGAGTGCTCCGGAATGATGTTCCGGCACTTTTTCCTCCAAGTGAGGAAAAAGAATATAATCTGACTGAAAGTCAGTCATCCCTCGAGTGTATTTCATGCAAGAGAGCCAAAAAGGCAAATTAAATGGTCAAACGCTAATATAACCTAACGCAGACAACATAAATGTTGCCATTTTTTCCTTCATTCACATGATCTCTTTCATCTTGTAGTACCTGTCTTATCTCAACTGGCCTTTTATTCTTTTTCTTTGGTAAGCAGATATTTTCTTTTTTTTGTAAAGCGTCCATGGGTTTCTTGAAAGGCGCTATACAAATCTAAGTTGTTATTATTATTGTTATCAAGCATACTCTGTCATATTATCGTATTTTATATTCTCTCCTGTCCTGTTAAAGTTAGTTACAGTGTTCATATAAGAGAGATATAGAGAGAGACTAATGTGCAGTCATGGTAAAAAGAAAGTTCAACCTCTATCATTTCTAAGGTTGTACATATAAAAATAATTTGGTCCTTATCAGGTCTTAAAATTGGGTAAATAAAACTCAGATTAACAACAACACATGAAATATTACACGGTCATTATCAATAAATGGAAAATGCAGAAATAGTGTGTGAAAAACTAAGTACACCCCATGATCTAATAGCTTGTAGAAGCAGCTTTAGCAGCAATAACTTGAAGCAATCGTTTTCTCTCTGACTTTCAGTCTCTCAGGTTGTTGTGGAGGATTTTGGCCCACTCTTTTTTTATAGCATTGCTTCAGTTCATTGAAGTTTGCTGGCATTTTTTTATGCACAGCACTGTTAAGGTCCTGCTACAGCATTTCAGTCAGGTTGAGATCTGGTCTTTGACTGGGCCATTGCAACACCTCAATTCTTTTCTTTTTCAGCCATTCTGTTGTAGATTTGCTGCTGTGCTTGGGATCATTGTCCTGTTGCACGACCCAATTTCAGCCAAGCTTTAGCTGTCACACAGATGGCCTCACACTTGACACTAGAATACTTTGGTATACAGAGGAGTTCATAGTCAACTCAGTGACTGCAAGGTGCCCAGGCCCCGTGGCTGCAAAACAAGCCCAAATCATCACCCCTCCACCACCGTGCTTGATAGTTGGTATGAGGTGTTTGTGCTGATATGCTGTGTTTGATTTTCTCTAAACGTGGTGCTGTGCATTATGGCCAAACATCTCCACTTTGGTCCTGTTTATCCAAAGGACATTGTTCCAGAAATCTTGTGGTTTATTCAGATACAACTTTGCAAACTTAAGCTGTGCTGCCATGTTCTTTTTTTAGAGAGAAGAGGCTTTCTCCTGGCAGCCCTTCCAAACAAGCCACACTTATTCAGTCTTTGTTTGTATTGTCATGAACTTTAACATTTAACATGCTAACTGAGGCCTGTAGAGTCTGAGATCTAGCTCTTGGGATTTTTGTAATTTCTCTAAGTGTTGTCTGACCTTGGGGTGAATTTGCTGGGAAGTCCACTTCTGGGAAGATTGGCAACTGTCTTGAATGTTTTCTGCTTGGGAAAAATCTTTCTCACTTCAGAATGATGGACTTCAAATTGTTTGGAAATGGCCTTACAACCCTTCCCACATTGATGGACAGCAACAGTTGCGTCTCTAAGATCACTGCAGATGTCTCCTCCTTTGCATTGTGTTAACACACACAAAATGCTCCAGACCAGCAAACTGCCAAAACTTCTGCTTTTATAGAGGTGCTCACACTTGCTGATGATCGTTTAATTAAGTTTATGATTAGCTGCTCCTGGCTGCTACTTACCTTCTTAATTCCTGTGGCAGTAAGGGTGTACTTAGTTTTTCACACCCTGCATTTTGTTTGCATTTTGGCTTACTTTGTGTCATATAATAATGACAGTGAAATATGTTGTGTGTCGTTTACCTGGGGTTATATTTACCTCATTTTAAGAGCTAAGGTAATGACCAGATTATTTTTTATTATGTCCTGATACGTAAAACCTTAGAATTTAAACAGGGTGTACTTTCTTATTACCATGACTGTATGTGAGCTTATCATTGTGTTGCAACTCAACCATATGCGTGTCTCTTTGCTGTGCTCTGGTATAAATGGCACTACATCTGTGCCATTAACATGACATCATTTATACTTCTGCCATGTAGAAAGTAACATGAAAGTGGTCCTAGGTCCAACCAAGCATGATTGCCCTTACAACTTTTATGGAAAAATTGTGACCACGGTGCTAATCCAGACATGAAGCCAAGATGTTCAGCTGCCTTCAGATTAATGGAAAGGTGTGTTTGATTGAAATGGGCTTTAGCAGATGACTTACTAAAGAATTGAAGTGTCTTTTTCAAATATACTGTTGTGGCTCCTTGTGGTTAACACATTAGCCTTGCATGTGAAAGATTCCTGGTTCAAGACTGGGAGGAGACACAATCCCAGCCACAAGCTAGTGTACCAGCGCTGGCCCCAAGCTCAGATAAATGGGAGGGTTGCATCAGGAAGGACATCCGACATAAAATCTTTGCCAAATCAAATATGCGGATCCATCCACTGTGGTGACCACTTGGGAAATAAAGGACCAGCTGAAAGTACCTTCTCTTTTCTCTATTCTGTGAGATTGTGCTGACATGAGTACAGTATATTCTTGAACTACTATTTTAAGCTTGGTAGCAGAGAACTGGCATTTTCTTCTCTTTTTATCTGCTGGTAATTACCAGTAATACTTTCAAAGTAACTCAGCTGTGGTCTTGTGTATTTGGTCATTCAACATAGGGTGCATCTAGGCAGTGTAGTCTTAAGTATATTATTAATATAGTTTATAATTATATTAAAGATTGGAAAAAGGTTGCACATGATCTAAAGAATACTTTCTTTATTCCTGTGGTCTCTTTCAGTTCTATGCTCCGTGGTGTGGCTACTGTAAAAAACTAGAGCCAATATGGCACGAGGTGGGAGTCGAGCTGAAGAGCTCAGGGTCGCCGGTTCGTGTGGGAAAGATGGATGCTACTGCTTATTCTGGTGAGTAAATCATGTAGCAGTTTAATGTCTTCCCCCTGGAGCTTGTGTGCCCCCCGGTGATTACTTTATGTGCTAGAGACAACAATTCTCCATAATGAACCATGTTGTTCAACAACATCATAATGCTCTCAATGTGAATTTTAGTATATTAATACTGGTTACTGTGACATTTGTGTGATGTGTAGCAATATTGAGATAGAAATATTACCAGTGTGTTATAGTAAAAAGTAAAGGTTCTGTGTCTTATTAAGCAGCTGGTAACTGTAAGAGTAAACTATGGACACATATTCTCCAGTCAAATCCAAACATCTTTCTTTCTGAATCTATAATGTTTCCGAGAGATATTCTTAATTTTACAGTCAGATTAAATTAGGAAAGCATTTGAATCCTTTAAGAAGATTACAAGAGGGTATTTAAATCTTTCAAAGAAAGAGACGGCTTTCAAGATTTGGAGATTAGGCCTTTCAAAACAGCTAGTATCATTAGCATTGTTTTCTGTGTTCCAGGAATAGCATCAGAGTTTGGTGTTCGCGGTTACCCCACAATAAAACTGTAAGTACCACCCTTTATTTTGGTATAGATGCAAGGTGAATAGTTTTGCTATTTTAATATATTCCACACTCAAAAACGTTTTATGTGAAGTAACACCAGTTTTTTTTTTTTTTTTTTTTAAAGGAAATTATTATACCTGAACACTTGAAAATTTCATATGCTATTAAAAGATTCACATTAAATGGAATGCAAACTTTAATCAGTCCATTAAAATTGTTCTACAGGTAACATTATCTTTGTGAAGGTTCAGTGATTTTTACTTTCAAAATTTGATCAGAGAAGCATTTATTCAACTATATAATAATTTTAGACTGTAATTTGTAATGTAGGTTTTGCATTATTTATATTTTATACTCAAGCTATTCCTTTACCCCCCACCTTCCACTCTGACCTCCTGTATCTAAGTGTACCTGCGTGCATTTTGTGTGATTATCAAGATGTTTTTTCCCTTGATGCCTGGCCTTTGGAGATGTCCTTAGATAAATTATTCAAGAGGGAATAAGCTGTTGTTGCTTTCTCCTTAAGGCATAACTAAGTACCAAAGTCAGTTCACACATTTTGAAATAAAATATATTAGTTTGTCACTCTGGAGTGCTGTTAATTACACATTTCTTGTGGGATGATTGTTCAAAATTCCCTTTAGTCATTACAGTTTGCAATAGCTTCTTGATTTCACTTGTATGCTTTTCTTACATATGTTTAAAAAAAGTATACCAACATGTACCTGTGGAACTACAAATGTAGTCTGTATGATTCCCTTTTCCGGCTGTTTCAACATATACTTTCCATGTAATTTATTTAAAATTATTTCTGTAGGTTCAAGCCACTTTTTTATAATATATATAAAATGAATGAATTTAGGTAGACACCAGCTGCTTAACGGCAGGGCTCATGTTGGCATGAGATAAATGATCTTCCAACTTCCAAAGAGTTCCCTCCATTTATTTGAAGCTGAATCATTTATCAGCACACTAACATAATGGGCTCCCCATTTAGTTTCATCAAGCTCATTTGGGAAAGTGCCACAAGATCACTGCAGGGTTCATAACATTAAACCAAGCAAGTGATGAAACATCCATCGAAGAACACGAGATACCTCCCTTGGTGACAGAAGGAGACTTGATTTAGAGTTCTGTTTCCCCCTGAGTTCATTAAGCCCCGTGGGCTGATGCAACCTTAGCAATCCTTAATGCATTTTGCTTGTTGTAAGAGCTCGACTCGAGCAGTTTTCTCGGCTGGAACTCAATTAGGTAAAGTCATTTGTCTTTTTTTCCCCATTGGAGGTGTGATGATTTAGATTAAGTTGACCTTTGCGGTGAACAGGTTTTTCCTGGTAGCTGCTGTTTCATCAGAACATGCTGTTCGTAAGACAGGTTATTGTTGTTAAGCTCAGATGTCAGTCACAGACTTTTAAGGTGACATATTATTCTTTTTGTTATTAATGTTATGCATATCATGTATAAAGGTATGATGTTCATGTAAAGCATGGCCAGAGTTTCAATATAATGAGTAAACATATGTAAAAGAAAGGCTTAATATGGCACTCGATGGTTTTTCCTTCTTATATCATACACCACATATCCCATATTCTACTTATACCATATGCCATACTTATACCATGAAAGGGAATCATTGGATTTATGTAACTGCTTGTGATTGAAAGACAAAATGATGCCCATTGTGTATAATTCACCTAATTTGGTTAGTATTTAGCAAACAGAGATGTCCAGCTGTAATCTTTATTGCAGCAGATGTTCATGCAGTCCACTCTCATAGAGATAATTTAGAATTTTTTTTGTATTTTTTTTTTTTTTTATTATAAAAAAAAAAAAAAAAAAAAAAAAAAAATAATAAAAAAAAAAAAAAAAAATAAAAAAAAAAAAAAAAGTAAAAAAGCCTGTGAGAGCAGCAGTGCAAACAGTCAGTGGCTACTTTATTTGGTATGCGTGCTTTTTAATATACATATGTGTTCACTTTTAGTGTTTGTTCTGATCAAGCATCAGAATGGGAAAGAAACTGTGACTTTGATGTGGAATGATTGTTGGTGCCAGTTGCAGTGGTTTGAGTATCTCAAAAATTGCTAAACCCCTGGGATCTTACAGCAGCTGTCTCCAGAGTTTACAAAAAAATGGTGTAAAAACCAAAAAAATATCCAGTGATTGGCTGTTCTTGTCAATGACAGAGGTCAGAGGAGAACTGATACACTGGTTCAAGCGAAAAAGGAAGTGACAGCAACTATAATAAGCATGGCTGCTTTGCAGATGAGTGTCTCAGTATGCGTAACACGCTGAAACTGTATTGGCCAGACCTAACCAGGCTCCACTCTTTGTGGCTCAATAAAACTGAAGTGTGGAAAAACATGTCCTCGTCTGATGACTTTAGATTTCTGCTGCAATGTGCAGATGGTAGGGTCACGATTTGCGTGAACAGCATGAATCTGTGGAACCATCCTGCTGACTTGTGACAGTGCTTCAGGCTGGGTTAGTGGTAAAATGGCGTGGGGAATGTTTTCCTGGCGCACATTAAGGCCCTTAATACCAACTGAACATCATTCGAATGCCACTGCCGAGCTGAGTATTGTTGCTGACCATGTGCATCCCTTGATAGCTACTGCCAGCAGGATAAGACACCATTTCACAAAGCACACATGATCTGAAGCTGGTTCCATCAACATGCCAGCGGGTTCAGTATGCTCCATTGGCCTAGGCTCTCGACCAAAACCCCCTTTGGGATGAGGTTGAAAGAGAGAGCCGTACAGCCAACAATTCTGCAGCACCATGTACTGGTTTTATATGAACATGGTACACAATCTGCAAGGAATGTTTCCAATATTATGTTGCCACTAAATAATTAAGGCTGTTTTGTGGGGAAAGGTGGGTCCAACACTGCATTAGAAAAGTATACTAATAATTTGGCAGCTACTATATAAAATGAGGAAGAGCCAGTAGAAGCAGAAAATATTTGTATTGGTTAAACAGCAAAAATAATCTCTTAAATGTCAAAAGAGTGGTCTAATCAGAGAATTTAGTTTGAAATTCACCTCTTCTGTAATATTCATTTTCACACAAATCCTAAATGCATGAGTGCCAGGCAATTAGTTTCCATTTTATTTAGTTTCACATAAATATGTAAGCAATGTCACTCTGTTGGCACAAAACAGTGAAAGGGGCTGTTTTCAATGAAATATTCAGCCTTTCACTATTTTTTTCTATGTGTCTTGTCTTTTTCAGGTTAAAGGGTGATCTTGCCTATAATTACAAGGGACCAAGGACAAAAGATGATATTGTAGAGTTTGCCAACAGGGTGGCAGGGTAAGTTACAAGCTTCAAACAACACTTCGAAATCAAAATGAGGAGAAACTGAGAGCTGAGTAGAACTTCCCTTATTTCACAGGAAGACATGCCAAGCTAAATGAAAACCATCTAAGCCAGCTTATCAACCCAGGCCATATTTGTTTCATAGCTCAATGGATTTCTGCCTCTGATGCTCCACTTTAAGCCACTGTATCAAGTGAGCCTGACAGATTTTTCTCCTCCTTGAGGGAAATCAAACTAGATCCGTGACAGAGGGGCTGATCAAAAGCTTGGCTCGGAGTTTAGTTGAGGACTGCAAAGTTTTTGAATTGCCACTGGGTGGTGCCAACAGCACAGAAACCAAGATTAGGACTTTACAGGTCACTGTTGTGCTCTGTTAAGTTTGAATAGTCATCAGAATGAACTTCTGTCTCTGGGTTTTTATTCCTTCAGACCAGCTGTCCGAGCCCTTCCCAGCAAGCAGATGTTTGAGCACATGATGAAACGACATGATGTGCTTTTTGTGTATGTTGGTGGGGAGTCTCCTCTCAAAGTAAGCAACATACATTAATATAGATTCACCATCAGATTCATCATATTTTTGTGTGATGGGGCAATACTATGCTGCAACAGTAATGTATGTAATACCTTCTAGTGATAATTTCCAACATATGAATGCTGAAAACCTCTTTTTGCTGTTGTAGGAGAAGTACAACGACGCAGCCTCTGAGCTCATTGTCTATACTTACTTCTTCTCTGCTTCAGAGGAAGCCTTGCCAGAGGTAATGCTTTGAATAGGCTATCATCCTTTTGTCTTTTGAAAGTATTAAATAATTAATTTCACAAAGATACATGTGATTGGGAATGATACATGCAGTTATATTTTTCTAGTTTGAAGTTTAAGTTGAAAGTTTAAGTATTTGGATTCTTCTAGCATATCTCTTGTCTTGGGAATGCACACTGTACAGGCTACACAGGCTCCCATGTTGTTTTTCCAGTACTCAAAGAAGTCATATTTTTCACATATTTTATATGATTTATGGATCTTGGTCTAAAATGGTACTTTTGTGTTTTCAACAGTCAGTATCTTTGCCAGAGCTTCCTGCAGTTGTAGTCTTTAAAGACGGAGGCTACTTTACCTATGATGGTGAGTATTTTTTATTTTTTTTTGGCTTCATCCACTACTGTTGTCTTGTTTTTGTCAATTAGTCTGGTTTAAAAGCTTAACTAGAGGGCAGTAGGGTGCCATTCTGTCTGCTGCTCTCTCCTGCTATTCCCTCCTCCTTCTCGCCTCTCACATAAACTGTGTAACCGGAGCTGTGTTCTTGTAGTTTTCCCATTCCTGCCGCTGTTCTTTCATCCTCCTCACCACACTGAGTTATGGTGTGCCTGGCCCATCATAAAGCACCCCAGGCTCTGCCCACTATTGTGTGTGTGGTTAGGCCAGTGATGTTGTGGCGGTTTGTCTCTGGGTGGACGTACATTGCAGGCCAGGGTGGATGAACTGGCCTGAGTGGGCGTGTGAGACCGCAGATTCGACCAAAGAAGAGCGCAGAGCTGGTAGTGTATATACAGTCAAAACCAAGAAGTGAATCACTGCATCAGCCATCAAGTCAAAGCAGAAAAAAAAAAAATCACATTTGAGATGCGTAAGAGGTTTAGAGTAGCTGCTTTTTTGTGTCCTAATTTAAACCTTCTCACCGCAGTAACGTGAGTTCACCGCATTCCTCCATGATGCCTTGTATTTCTGTGCCACTTTGGGCCTGAGGTGGCAGGCGGAACCGGAAGCGAAGAGCATCGAGGCACAGCGACAACACAAACGGGCCCCAGTAGTGGCTGTTAGGGAGGTCAGGCGCACGGTGTGTGACCCGGAGAACAAAATCCATCTGCGCCCCAGTCTGCATGTTCGCATCCATCTGCTCCACCTGACCATTACGGAAGGCGGGCTTCGTGCACCAGAATCTCAACAGAAGAGGCTCGCCACAGTAGATGTTAACCACAAAAACTCCACACTCTGCAGAGTCCTCTAGGACCCTGATACGGAGGATGTGATGAATCTCTAGCATTGCCATGGTGACGGTGTATTAAACTTGTCAAGGACTGAGGAGGGGAGCAGCATGGCAAAATGACATGGTTGTGTCCTTCCTTTCTTTCTCCTTTACAATCCTTCAGAAACTGTAGAAGAAAAACACTTGTATTATTTAGTATTGTAGCACAAAAACAGACTCATTAAGCATTAGGCACTTACCTCAAGTGATAGCAAAGGAGAAATTTCTTAACTCTGCATTAAGAAAGTGTTTGCCTTTCACTTTTTAAAGACCTGTAGCCCTCAGCCTTTGCTTTCTGTCCACCTCCTGTAATATGTTTCTAGTCTCCCTGAAGGTCTGCTGACTAGATGTTGGATGAAGGAATAAATGAGTCAAACACACCTCACCTGGTTTACTGTTGCACTCACTTTGCATGGGGTTCAGTCAGAAAATTTTATATGGCTCAGCTTATGAGACCCATTTGCATAGGCACCTAGTGACACTGTTTTATGGCAGACTATGACGTTTAGTCAAGCGTGTGAATATTATACTGTGAAACTGACATATTCTTTTTTGTGAGCTGCATTGTTGTTTATCTTCTAGCTTTAGAGGCCGACAGCTGCCAAGATATGCAAATGACTGTGATCACCCCCCCCCCCCCCCCAAACACCCCCATTT
>VUQS01010439.1:28171-42852 GCA_015108495.1 Heterochromis multidens
GTATCCTGGGAATAAAAAAAAAAAAAAAAAAAGACTGTAGTAAACAGCAGTACATCCTACCTCCTAAATCCTTGTCTGAACTGAGAATGTAATGACAAATAGGCTAAAAATGAACACATTTACACATACCAATATTGGTCTTAGCACATCTTGTTATAATCACATTTTAAAAAAGTTTCTTAAAGATGCACCTTTTATGCTCATTTACAGCCCATATTTTTATTCTTGAATTCTACTAGAGTAGCTTTGTGTGGCTACTTTCAGCTGCTCCCTTATTCGCAAGGGGTCACCACAGTGGGCAGCTCCCAATGTTTGATTTGGCAGATTTTCACACCGGATGCCCTTCCTAACCCTCCAAGGGATTTGTTTCTCCTTTCAGAATTGAACTTGTTAGGCGAATGTGTAAACCACTACACTGTTTCAATAAGGAGAGATCATTTGGAAGAATTGAACATGGTTTACTGAGATACAGAATTCAATTAAGCTCTTTGGTGATTAGACTCTGATGACCCTTCATAGCAGAATGGAATCTCAGCGGTGATAGGAATTAGGACAGGACCCCCCAGAGTCTAGGGATTGGTGGTGGTGAAGATGGAGGCTTGGATGGAGCTCTGAGTTACCAGGATGATGGGGAAGAGGTGGGTTGCACAAATGGGTGTCCGAAAAGTACACAGAATGCAGGCTGATTGGCTTGGAGAATGCAGGCAAGAAGATGATTGGACTACGCTGATGATGTCAGCATTGAGTTTGACAGCGTGAGAAAGTGGAAGTGATGTAAAGGATAGACTAGCAGCCGAGCACCCAGGAAATCAGGCGGATGAGTCATTACAGATCTTCCTTCTTGAACTTATGCACAAGCTTCAGGCGTGACAGTTTAAAAATAATCCTTGTTGACTTTGCACTGGGTGTTTCTGCAGCCCTTAAGTTTCTTCAGTTTCAACTCTCTGCAACAGGCTGTTTGAGCTCCCTTGCCTTTTAAGCCAGCTGTCTTCTGATTGGCTGCTCAAACAAGCAGAAAGGTTTGAACAGCAGGTGGGTGGGGCTTCTGTGCTGATTTTACATCCAGAATGGATTCATGGCTGATTTTTAACACTTGACTGCTTGTCCCATCTTTTAATTTCTGCCTATAGAAACATTTTGTTTTTAAAGTATTTCTAAGAACTGGAAGCCTTGAGAGGATAGGAGTCACAGGATTATTTTATGATTACTCATATCTATTATAAAACACCCTCTAATGATTCTCAGAATGATGAGTTTAGATACTGAGGTAAAAGAATATGCCCAGTTCTGATTTTTTCTTTTTTTTTTCTTTTTTTTTTTATTGTACTCTGGCTTTAGAAAACACTCAATGAGAACTGCAAAGAATTACAGATAAAGTCAATTCACATCTAGCCAACATTTTTTAAAAAAAGAGTTTATTAGAAAACTTGGCTGCAAATGGAATATTTTTGTAAAAACCCAAACATTTTGGGCTCATTCTTACCTTCAGTTTGTTCTACTCTCGCACAGATGAGGTTCTCAGTAAGTTACTCACTCTTTTTGGCCAGCCTGCTCAATGGTTCTTCCAGCCAAGAAGTGTCAGTGGAAAGATATACATACATGGTGAACAGACCTGTAAATGTTTAATTTATTGGGTCTGCAAAGTACTAATAATAACAAAGTGAAATTGGAATGGAATTTAATTTCCACATCGCATTTTCTGTGCCTCAATCTCATATCTCCATGGTTGCTTTGTCAGTCTTTGAGATCTGGATAATTTCCAGGGGTGCCTGATCCATATCTTATAGTACTGAAGTTATAAGCTGACTTTTTGATGAGTTTTATTCCCAGTCAGGCCCACTATTGTCAGTAAGATTATCACTAACCCAGACTGATTTTTATATTGCATCCAGTGGCTTTATTATACAGTTCAGTTTCTTCATAATCATGTCAAGCACAAGCAGTATTGTTTAGCATCCAGGGGACCAATGCCCTAGATGTTTCCGTGATTCAGAATGAATATAATATATATCTAGAGGCCTCCATAATCAGTCATTCAGTGAAAGTTCCTAGCTTTCCTGGACTTGTGCAGCCCCTTTTCCTAGTCTGCCCACAATACACTCTGCTCAGACATAGTGCAGCACAATGAGATACAAATTGAATTCCTCCTCCTACCTTATCGTTTAGATAAATCACCTGAGTCTTTTCTGTGGCGGAAAAGATGAGGAGAAACAGGAGACCGCATAGAATGGAGCTTTGGGGAGAGAGAGAGAGAGAGAGAGAGAGAGAGAGAGAGAGAGAGAGAGAGAGAGAGAGAGAGAGATATATATATATATATATATATATATATATATATATATATATATTCTCCTTCGGTAATAAAAGCGTTCTCCCGTTTTCCATAGCAACAACATGTAATTCCATTCACTGAGTTTTCATATTTGTGTACTATTGTGCATTGAAGTTTGTGTCCCAGTTTGTGCTAGTGTCATGCAGTCCACTGAGACAGGAAAAAGAGTTCATTTCACTCAGCTTTTTTTGGATGCAATGTTTCGCTTTCTCATGCGACTGATTTTTCTTGCATCTCCAGAGACTTCCAGTTTGGCCACATGGACGGGAACGACTACATTAACAGCCTCATTATGGGGTAAGTGTCTCACATCCAGCCTCCCTCTCTCTTCTCGTGTCATCCTCCTCGTTCTCAGCCTCATGTTACCTTCTGTCAGCTACTTATCCAGGTCTGCACTGACTTGTAATGCCAGCCTCTGCCATTAAAGATGCTCTCTTGTGGAGAAGTCAATTACACAGACAGACTGTCATTTCTTTTTTAGTGCTCTTGGAAACTTTAAACCCCCACCCCCACCCCCCCGACATCCTGCATACACATAGGAAAAGCACAAAGATCCACAAGCTCATGCAAATCTGGTTGTGAAAGGGCAGCCTAGTGAGAGGAATATATGAGAAGTTTAGGGATAAGGCTGTGCATGGATTAAATCTATAGTGGTCGTGTGTTTTTAATAGCTTGCCAAAGAGCAGCGCTAATGATGCAGTTAGACCCTTGTTGTAGCAGCTTTGTGCCCAGGCAGAGACCGACTGTTAGGGTGTCATGCTCGGGGAGGCCTTGAAACTGACATCCCATGCTTTTAATTAGACAGAACCCCACTATGGCCCGCATGGCCGTCGCAGTTGGCGTGTCTGTTTTGTGTCTACTAACGTACAGCATCTAATTATGTGTGTCTGTATAATTTTGTGTGAGAATCTGCATGCGTAAAACGACCGCTGCAGGATGTTATTTTAATTTGAGCATGTTATTGTTTGTATGAGAGAGATTATAGCAGACATGGTCTCCTAAGTCCTCTTTAATTTAGTCGGTGTGTCAGTGAGTACAGTAGAAGTTGTGTTTGAAATATGGCTGAATTGAACCAGCAAGCTTCTAGTACACAGTTGAAATTAGGCAGTGTTTATATTTAAGGATAAAAGAGGTGATTAGCCTTCCTAATTTTGTATGAGTACATACAATATGTATTTCTCTGGGTTTTAGGGGACTGAATTTAGCTGCTGTAGCGCAGGATTAATTGCCCTCCTTTGAGGAATGAAATCCTGGCCTGTCAATGTCCACTAATCCTTTCCCTTAGGAGGGCCATGGAAATAAATCTGATGGCTTTTTATCCCTCTTTCTGTCATCACAGCGATTACTGTGTTCTGGCAGCAGTCTGTCTGGCGTAAGGCTGCTTCTGCTTTCACCAGAGGCACATAAACACACTCAGGAATACACACATACCAGATGAGAACGAGTCAAAGTCTGAGGTCATCTTTGTTTCTGTTTAAATGTAGGATTATCTCTAACCCCTTATATGAGATGCATTGTGGGCTGTGAAAAACCCAAAAAGATGTGACCTGACTGAAAACTGGGCATGTTGAGGGGAGACTTGTAATCAGAATGGGAATGATTATGAAGGACATTGCTCCAGTTGGACCTCCGAATGAGTGACCTCCTGATGTCAACAAACGTAGTTTTCTGATACATTTAAATTGATATTTATCCTGGTTTTATGTTCCCATGCATCCTAAATGTATTTTCTGGACATACTGTGATAATGATTATCACAGTTTACAGTCGGGATTTTTAATTAAGCCCTCTTACAGTAATTAAAGCTCAGAAAATGCTTCTGGTAAAGTGAAAAGGAAACTTTGGGGAAAATGAACTGATGAACTGTTGCTAATGAGTCCCATAAGTAAATAACAACAACCATAACAAAATGCCCTGAAATGTGTAAACCGCACATAATTTGGAATATAAAATGTATATTTAAAATCCAGTTTTCACTTGTATTTTCAGAATTTAAAAAAAATATTAACCATATATCTTTTAAAAACATCAACAAACACAAGTGTATTAAAGCCAATTAAACTATCACAAATGCATTGATATATATGTTGTCTGATATGCATAAAAGACAAAGGCGAAATCATAACAATTGCAGAAAATTATGCATATTGGATAATTTAGAAATTGTTTGATCACATAGTGTGTCCAGCAGAGCAGCTTGAACTTCACTACTTACAGCAGTGTTTGCAGCACATGGAGGAGAGTACATGCCAAAGCTGAGCAGACAGTTGTGAAGTGTTTGGTGTCTTCACAGTAAGTTGATAACTAGTTTGAAATTCATTGCTGAATATAAATAACATCTTTAGAAAATTAGGAAAATGTTTTGGCAAGTGGTTGCTGGAGGTTGATATTAGTTGCTGTATAATCGATTGCTAATGCTCCAGTCACACAGCCATAGAGACTGGTCAGTGACCCCTGAATAAATGTGTATTCCCTGACCAGTTGGTGAATAGTTGCTGGCAGTTGCAAAGAGGTACCAAAAACCTCCTTGTGATTGCTTTGGTCACTAGTAGATTGCCATGGTTGTCCATAGTTTACATGGAAGATGTAGACTTGCCTGCAAACACTCACTAACTTACCACCGAGCAGCACTGAAACTGGAGAACGTTTGCCTTCAAAGTAAAAGTTGCATCTTTTGAAACATGTTGGCTGCAGGGCTGAGGCACAACTTTTTCTTTGAGGACAAGCAGTCTCCATTTCTGGTTTGTGCCACACTTTTTTTTTAAGTTTTACTGCTCCTTGTCTAGTAGGTAGGTAGTGTTTGCAGACAAGTCAGCATCTTCCATGCAAACTATGGGCAACCGTACAGGCAGTCTGCTAGCAACCAAAGCAATCACTAAGAGGTTTTTAGTGCGGCTCCCTCTTTGCGACCAGTTTCACCACGCAACTTCCAGCAACCACTCACCAGCCTGTTGGGGAAGTTGCGTGGTTTTCCTCACAACCAGTGGTTGCCAGATGGTCACCAACTGGTCTCTAGCCCTGAGTAACTGAGGCCATACCAGTCTCATGCCTGGTTGTTATTAGCACATTCTTCTTCAGTTTTACTTCTTAGGCGATTGCTGGGAAACTGCTCCAGGTACATTGCCCCCACCTTCTGGTGGTAATAGAATGTCAAATTTTACCAGGCATGGATAAAACAAGTGGAAGGTACATTTTAAGATAAGAAGTTGTTGGATAAACAATTTTATTTATTTATTTTTTGAAAATTCACAGATCACGACAATCCCAAGTACTGGTAGGCTCACATTGGAGTGAGGTTAGCACTTTGTCCTACTTCTTCACAGAAACTCCACCTCTGAAAATTGAAGCCAGCGTGGGAGTTCCTAAACCTGCATTCTTTCTATTGGTCAGTTGGGGGTGACTCCACTGATCGCAAAAAGAAGTCCAGGAGGAGAAACCTTTTGGCTCAATTAGCCTGGGACCTCACTAAACACTTTGTTGATAAGACTAGGGTGATGATCATGATCATTTTGTGGTTAGGGTCCCCATCAGAGTCAGATTAGACGACAAAGCGGGATATGCTTTATACCTATCTTTTGATTGACAGTTGACTACTGTATGAGCATCCAATGCCCTTTGGTTTCTCAAAAACAAACAAACGCCAAGATGTTGATGGACAAAAAGGTGGCTAAAGTTTTCATATAGTCTGTGCTTCCAGTGTTAATGCTAATGAATACTAATAGTTTCTCAGCTCCAGCTCCATAGTGAATGCAAAGACATGCAAGTGGTATCTTCTCATCTTCCTCTCTATTAAAAGGCTAATGTGCATATTCCCCCAAATCATGAGCTATTACTTGAATAATAAATTTGGGCTAGCCTCCTGGGTTTAGCACCATAGTTTGCACTGACAGGCAATAGCTTCTCTAACTATTAGCAAGAGGACACTTTATTTTGCCTCTTGTCGTCTGTTTTTTTTTTTTTAATGGGTTTTTTGTGTCATCTGTTCTTAAACATGAAATACTGTTTTCTTGGCCATGTCTTCCTTGAAAATTAGTTTCAAACCTCAAAAGGACATTTCCTGTTAACTAAAGATTATATAAATAGGTTTAGAAAGGAGTGTAACTGTTCCTTTAATAGAGTAACAACAGATACAGATCTTGTAGGATTATACCTAAAAGAAAAACAACAAAAAACTATTAGCCCTAATTGTATAGAAACCATTTTTTGCATTAGAAAGTAAATGTGTGCAAATGGTACAATGTATGACTCTTAATTATGGTTGCAAACCCCCAGTAGTCCCACTAACAGAGGCACATAGGCTAATCCATATTTATTTTAAATGGGTGCCATCTGTTGGAGTAGGCTGGATGTCAGATGGAAATACCCATTCATAATGTGTGTGTGTGTGTGTTTGTATGTGTGAGAGATTGCAGAACTCAGCTGGACAGAGTAGTGAGGCGCTGATGACTCTACCGCACGGGCGTGTATGTTTGCACTCCTGATCTCAGCTGGGTGGTGGATTGGGACAGTGATGGATATGCGTGCATGTGTGTGCAATTTGTTGCTGGGTTGAGTAACACCGCGGGGATGTGAGGTGGCAGCGCCATGATGGACTGTTTGTGCTGTGCTGCGTGCGTGCGTGCGTGCGTGTGCATCTAAGCACTAGGATACCTTATCTAAGCCAGGCTTTGGTGTTGTGCAAGACGTGTGGAAGAGGGATTGGTTGTTTGTATGACCTTATTCCTTATCTCACTGAGTTTTGTAATTCCTCTGCTGATTTGTTGAAATGAGTGGCCTCGGCAGCGTACAGTGTGTCTCTGTTTCTGTGTTTTCTGCTAAAACAAAGCCTATAAGATCATTGGACTAGTTTGTATATGTTTTGTATGTGTCTCAGCATGGATGCAGAGCTGCCTTCGTCTGGGGTCCCTGTGATTCACTTGTCAGTTTTAGTTTGTAAAGGTCTCTTAACTGTGACCACCACAGACCCATAAAACCCCTGAGTTGCACACTGTTTGCATAAAAGATGGAAGAAATGCCACTCTGAAATAGGCCAGACTGCATTGCCTTTTTCCTTGGTAAAGAAAAATCCTCTCTTTGAAAGAAAACCCATGGGAAAAGTTGGGTTTCTCTTAATACAAAGGGTTTGTTTATATCACTATTGTATTCTCTGTGTTGCAATTTGTTCTTTAAGAAACTACAATTTGTTCCCATCTAATGATGCACTTTGATAATGGCAGTCTGAGGTGCGGGGGTTAAGAAGATTAAAAGCTGTGTTTCCTGTTTTTCCTCAGCGAGGTGACAGTGCCCTCCGTTATCATCCTCAACACATCCAACGAGCAGTACTTCCTGCCCAGTGAGCCGATCGAAACCATGGAGCAGCTGGTTCAATTCATCAGCAGTGTTCTGAATGGTTCTGCACAGGTCCAAATCGTTCCCTCTCCTCTCTCTCACCTTCCTTTCCTACTTTCTGTTTATGCATTCAGCCTGGTGTAGCCTTTTCTTCCCTTCCCCTTTTGTTGTACCATTGTAATCACACCAGAAGTCTTCATTAATCAAGCATGTTGCCTTGCATTTTAAGTCTCCCCTAGAAAATATTTTTTATCAGATGAGGTATTTTTACAATCTCCTTTTGCATGTTTAGATTTCATATTGCATTCCCTTTTGAAAAGATTATCTACAATAATTCTGTCTTCTAAGCCAAACACTGAGATTACTACATGACTTTGTATTGTAGTGTGCGCACTAATCTGGAAAATAAATGTCATCGTTCTCCCTGCGCTACACTAAAGTCACCAGATGTATGAAACCATAAGCCAAACACCCAAAGGTCCTTTCCTTTTTTCCGAGAAAGGTCTGGGCTATTTTTTGCTTGGCAAAACAAACCACCTCCCACCAAATAAACAGCAACAGAAACCTCCATGTTTCTGCAGTCCAGTTTTAGCCAAGCCCCGGACAGTTTCAGCCTCTACACGTCAGGCTGGTAATGTCAGCCATACATTTTCTCAGGGCTGGTTTGTCCTTCATGTAGAAATGCACCAAATAAAGTTTTTACAAAAAAAAAAATTACCATATAATCTGAATGGATTTCAAGGATTTTCTTGGGGAGTGTAGAGAGCTGTTTTGCTCCAAGCATGATCAACCTTTGTGAATCTTTAATGCTTTTTCAATGGAAGTATAAAAACCATGAACACTGGGTGTGTTTTTTGTAGAATTCACCTCCTGTGAAGCATGAACCAGCCACAAGAAGACAGTTACTGTAGCAGTCTGTCACATCTCTCTACCAGGTTTTCATGCAATAATTCATTTTTTTAACTCACTGCTGCCAGATTTAAGCCCTCATTCTTTTCCTTCTTTTCAATTAAGAAGAAACGACTATAGCAACTCCTTTCTGTCTTCTTTTTGCAAAAGAATGTCTGATAATTTGTGTAGTTCTCATGCAATTTAAACGTAGTCTGTTCAACAGCTGCTTCCACAAAGATTGTCTCATGCCCCACCTTCAGCTCATTTCCAGAAGTCCTGCTTAGTTGGAGCTCACTAATTGGCCATCCTGATGAATTAGCATCAGGACAGATCACTCATTGGCTGCCCTGGTGCTTTTTGCCAATAAATGAGCTCAGATGGAGCAGAACTGCTGCACTGTGAGCAAACTAGAGTCAGGCACATTAGATAATTTTGTGCAAGGAAGCGGTTAATTAAACATTATTTAAAATGTCTGAAATGTACTAAGCACATGACTGGAGAACTGAGACCTGGATTTTTCAGTCTGTATATTGTATGAATAGCTGTTTGAGAAGTTTTTATTGATTTATTGATTGTTTTGTGGTTTAGGGAATGCTTCCAGGTAACTGCATCAGTTTGTTGTTGCCAAGCTGAAGAGTGCATAAAACCCTGCATGTCCTATAAAAACTGGGATATACTACACATAGTAGCTTATCTGTGTCCATTAAACTCTGTCTTCCTGCAGGCATATGGAGGTGACGGCATCATTCAGAGGATCAAACGTATTGCCTTTGATGCCAGGTCCACCATTATGGTAAGTTGGTGAGAATTTAGTCAGAGAATATTGCCTAAGCAGGATGTAGCTCAAGTTCAAAGTGCTCTTAGTGTTGAAATGAAATGCAAAACATCATGTAAGATTTCCACCAGTAGGCAATAAATATTTACAGAGCGAAAGAGCGAAAAATAAGTCAGTCTGCAGGATATTGGCATCAACTGTCCCCAAGGACTGTAAAAAAACAATATGACTAAAATTCAGTTATGCCTTTTTTGTGCACTGTGCATAAAACAAAAAAGGTCCAAAAATACATTTTAGATTTATTTAGTAGTATATGAGGCTATTTTGCACTGTACTATAGCTCCAATTAAACTGGCATTTACATATTTTGGCCACTTAGGAACATTGCACTAGGCTATAAACACAGAAATCACATATACAGTGTTTAACATATTTATTAGACCACCATCCAGTGTAAGGTTTATGCCACAGCTGCCCTAAATTAACAGTACTGGTAATTGTCAAAATAATTTTTTATGTTACTGTAATGATAAATTCACCAGTATGCACAAGCTCTTTTAATTGAAATGATATTTTTAATGCTAAAATATAATTATTGTTGTTATCCATGAATTTACAAATTTTACTGTTTTATGAAAAAGCATAAAAAATAATAAAGCACTTTATTATTATTATTATTATTATTTTTTTTTTTAAATTAAGATTCAAAATTACAGTTTACATCTATGTGCATTCTTGAACAAAAAAATTAGTTTTAGTGGTTGAATGTTATGCATGATTATTATTATTATTATTATTATTATTTGAGTATAAAAATGTGAATTCAATTTATTTGCTGTTAAATAAGAATATATTTTTTAGTTTTAAACAAATTTTGTACCATAGTTGATTTAGCATACGGTGGCTTCTATATCTCTGACAGTTCTGCTTTCCAAAACGGAGCTAAAAGTTCAATATTTACATTGCCTTTGGCTCTGTTTTTGTCTCCATCACCTCCTTGGGGAAATGTCTTTTTCTGTGTTCACCAGTTAATTGTAACTAGTACTTGAAGGGTTGTACACAGTTGGTTTGGTTTTGAATGGCTGAACGATGATCTGTGGGTTCTGACGTTACATATAATACAATACTCTTGTTTAAATGAGAAAATAGCAGATGATTATTTAATCTTACTTTCAAGCTAATATTGTTTGTGGTAGTTTTATCATGGCAACATGCTACCCAAATGACACTTTCCTGTTTAAGCCCTTCTGAAAAGGATGCCAGTCTTCACTTCTACAATTAAAGCACACCATTATGGCTTTACTGAATATCGAATGGCCACTGTTATGGATTTATGTTCTTGCTGTGTTTCACAATGTGCTTCACCTTGACTGTGTTTGCCAAATTAGGGTTAATACTGTATGTGCAAGCTGCTCTGTAACAATGTCAAACAAATGCCCTGGTGCACTACACTTTTCCTCTTTGAGAAAAACAACGTTTAGAGGACAAGATTGGACGTACAACTGAGAATATGCAGTACAGGCAGTAAACAGTCCGTGGGGAGAGAGGAAAAAAGCAGCAGAGCAGATGGAGGTGGAGTGGTGAGGGAGGAGAGGGTCAGGCGGCTGAACTTAACTTCTCCTCCTACTTTTACTCTAAGTAGCTGGTTCTTTTGGGAGAACTAGTGTTTATTTTACCAAGGGTGTGATAGGAATGTAAATACAGCTGTGAATAATACCTCTCAGCCGGCACGGCTGAACTTCAACCATGAAGAAAATTCAGTTCTGCCCATAACTGTGTCCTTAAAAGCGATGTGGAGCATGTCTAAATGAGAATTACACGTTTTACTGTTAAATTGAAGTAGAAGGTTTGACTTAAAAACAAGATTTTTATTGAAGGTTTAATTCTTCGTATGTCAGATCAGGTTTGACTCTTGGGTTATTAAATGAAATCAATGAAAAAGTAAACCCTATAAGAAATCGGTAAAAGTTTCAGTATAAAAGCAAAATTAGATTTCTTTGAGCTATGTAAAAGCATACAATGCAGGATCTTTATTTGGCTCCTTCCATTGGCTGCATAAAAGTAAAAATCTCGTGTCAAGAGTCTGACTTACACCTGTAAGAGAAATGAAATGTGAGTCTCTTGTGCTTTCCTAAATTTAGCAAGCTGGAAGTATCACCATGACTAGTTTTGCTTACAGTGACATGATATGATATAAAGGAGATAGGCAACAGCCATCACCTTGCCCCTAGAGAGCCTATTTAAATTCATGTCTGACAGGAGCATGAAGAAGCAAGCGCATTAAGCCCAATGAGTCATAGCCAGCTGTGTTAGCATAGCATACCCATCCTTTCCCTCATCCAGCATCACAGAGCACCGGCAATTACCATTCCTCTTCCAGTGGCAGTGACTGGAGGGAACGTGAGTGTTTCTCTTCTTCTCAGCTCAGTGGCTAGCAGGAGGTATGACCAGATGCACTCTTTTAGGTGGATTCTCTCTGATGCAGCTTGCTATATTAAGAAAAAAAAATCTAATTTGACATCCAGATCATTTAAAGAATGAGTTGTGTTTCAGTCGTTCAGTGCATGGTTCTTCCCACTGAAAATAAGGGGTTGAATTTCACTGGAGTGGTTAAGAAATATTAGAAATAAATTGTATCAAAGTGGAAAACATGGATATAAAACGAGGGGTGCCTTAATTATTATCAAAGAGCGACTTGTTGGCTCTGTGTGTTTGCTTTGATTTTCTCTTAAGTGATCCTTGAGGATAAATGTAGTTGTTATAAATGTGCAGTTTCTTAAGGGATTAAAAAATTGTTCTGTCACTAAAGCTTTTTTAATTTAAAATCAAAAGGTTGTAATTAAGAGGAAAAGCACAGTCTCGACAAATGTAACATCCACGGAGGTTTATGTCACAGTCCTCCAGCAGCTTTTTTGCTCATTTCCGTTTCATCTTCCGTCTCATATGCGAGATTAGTCAGCTTGTGACCTATAGTTACCTATAGCATCACGCTCTGTGCAGGTCTGCAGAGATTTACATTCATATTCATAGAAGCATAATTTCGGCTTTAGTGTGCTCACACGCACTAAAGCTGAGGGAGGTGGGAGGTAAGCCCATAATAAGCAGGGCGGTGTGTGCGTGTGTGTGTGCAGACAGTATCTTCAGAAAGACTAGTGTATAAAGGTGGGCCTGTGCTTGTGTTTGAAGTTTGATATTTCTTTATTTATCTCAGTTCAATCTGTAAAATGAGAAGGTAGAAGAGACACAAAGCGTTGTAGATTAAAGGCCAACATTCTCCAATATGGTCATTTAGTGTTAAAACAAACACACAGACGATACAAATAGTTTAACACAATACAGGCATCCTAAAATTACAGGACAGAAATGTCATTAATACTTAAATGTTAAACACTATGTGAGTTTGTGGAAATGATTTGTGACCAGCTTTCTAAATGCACACACAAAGTGTAATAGCGTAATGCAAATGAATGAATAAATGAATACATTATAAATGTAGCATCATCACAAAAACCATAAAAGCCTCACTCTGACTTTTGGAAAAAAATATTTTTTGATCTGCAGCTCTGATTTGAATTTACTTTACTTCCACAGCTAAGAGCAGGCTCTTTACTACTACAAACAATGGGTGTTGAGAGCAATGTAATGCTTTTATAGAACAGCTCTACTGCACTGAACAGGCTACGTTACGAGTGTGCAAGTCTTAGTGTGTGAATTTAAGAAACAGCAGCACTGGCTCATCATGGGACCTCTGGACAAAATTGAGCTTTAGAGTCCTATTTATCATATTTCCTCCCTGTTAGTCTCTGATGATGTGTCCACATGCCAAAGTAAATGTGGCAGCTTTATTATAATTTGCCCAGAGCCCCTAAACTAACCATCACTCCTACTAGCTGTTAGTTGTGGTAGACAGGCAATCGGATTGAATTGACATTTTGCCAGATATTGATTTAGCCTGACATTTACCTCTTGTTAGCAGATTGTTTTGTCCTAAGCATTCCTTAGAGAGTGACTTGGATACTCATTTGACATCCCTTTTATAGTTGCTCTAGTACCATTTGCTAGTAGCTGGTTATTTTTGTGAATAACCTCAGATTACTATGTACAGCTGTATTAATTTTTATCTAGTCAGTCCTATTCATGGATGTAGCTCAGAAGCTAGTTGTTTTTTTTTTTCCATAAAAAGGAAAACAAAATGACCCTTGCTAATGATGATTCGTTAGTGTAGGAGCAAAAATTCGGAATTCCTCGATAATATCGATGTTTGCACATGATAAATGTTTTTTTTTTAATCCATATATGTATCAATATGTAGACTTGGATCAAGAACGCAGTGTCTTCTGCATAAAAATGATGGATGAGGCCACTGTGACATCACCATAGACAGTTTTACACACACACACACACACACACACACACACTACTTTTGTCCATAGATTGTATTTGGCTTTGCTTTTCACACCCGGGGGCAACATCTTTTATATGCAGTCTATAGTGTTTAAAGTGGTGGTTGGAGTTAAGGTTGCTCAAAGATGAAACTAAGTTCATATATTTTTTCTCTTGTCTTTTCTCATTGCATTATTTCAATGTTTTTGTCAACCTATTTGTGTCTTTTACAAATTTGTCTCCCTATTCCCTTTCTTCATTTTCCTTTCATCTTTTGCTGTCTTCTTTCCTACATCAGTCGGTGTTTCGCAGCTCTCCACTGCTGGGTTGCTTCCTGTTTGGCCTACCGCTGGGCGTAATTAGCCTGATGTGCTATGGCATCTGCACAGCTGAGTCAGATGACGGTTCAGATGACATAGACGCGCTCAAGAGAGAGGGCCTGACTGATGAAGAGGAGGAAGAGGAGGAGGAGAGGCAACATGCTGCGGAGCTGGAGGGCCCAGATGAAGAGGATGAGGATGTTGGAGAGAAGGATCCTGAAGAGAAGAAAACAGATTAACACAGGGGCACCCGCTGGATAGAGGATGATAGGCCTAGTCAAATGCAGTGACATGAAACTCAAAGACATATCAATGTGTTACTGTTGTGCTTTGTTTTTCATCTCACTTCCCCTCAAAGCCCCTCTAGCACAGACTATTCTTCCATCTTTTGTTCTTTGTCAGCGTGTAAGGTCGGCTGCTTGGCGAAGCCATTGAGTTATAAACAGCCTTTTTAATGATGGAGTGTAAACATTGTTCACATGAAGAAGGAATGGCTGTGAACCAAATATACCATCTTATTTATTATGATTCAACCAACCAGTGGTCAGTTCCATGTGATATGTGAGACACACTGATTTCGTAGGTCAGTGTCTTGAAACCATTTCAATGTCCTTGAAAAATACTTTTTTTTTTTTTTTTTTTGGTTCATATCACA